>JAGPOY010000173.1:0-28933 GCA_018983105.1 Silene uniflora | reverse complement strand
AGTTGCAAATGAAACTTTTTATGCTTAAGAATATTGTTACTGAGTATTAGGCACGATATTTGATTGTATTATATTACACTTCAGGTTTTTAAGCGAAAAACAACTCAAATTTTAAAGAGAAGATTGTGAAACCTCGCGATATGAAATTTAGTTTAGTCAAATCTCAAGGCATCAAAGTGAAGATTACACGTTACATACTTACAGCTTTTGTAATAAGTCCATTTACAAGTTTTTATTTAAGTATCATAATAGAAGCGTAAATCGGATCTAAAATTACTTATATACAATCTTAACGATAGCTTAAAATCCCGTTCGTTTCGATTGAAACTCTCTAAGCTGGTTGATACGGAGTATTAGCTTATTAGACATGAACTAAGCTAAATTAAAGGTGAAGGGCACTGAATAGAAATGAGTTGGATAGAACTAAACCGATTTACTAATATCTCGAAACGTAAACCGAACCGAAATTAAGTAAAAATTCCAAAAAGCCTAGCTATACTGAGAGTAATTATTGGAGCAGAAAAGTATACATTCAACAAAGGACAAAGGGACAGTCCTTGGAATTCTTGAAAAGTCAACTCTTTTAGCTGTGTTGAAATTTTGAATTCCTCGAAATATTTCATTCTCCTCAAATTTTGTTGTTTATGTTATAAATTTGCTTGCTAAATTCCCAACTTTAATTTGCTAAAAACATAACATAATCACATATTTTCCATGTTTTAATTACTAAATAAATCATTGAAAAAATATTTATATTTTCTGTTAAGTTATCAAATTTCTTTGACTTGATTAATTCTTGGGAATCACCCCTTTTATTAAGGTAATTTTTTCAATTTTGCATTGTTTATGTTGTAATTATGAACATTTTTCAATTGAAATTGACTTGAATTTGGTCAAATTCTGTACTTCTGAATGTTTGACTTAATACCCAGTTCATTTCTGCTTAATTTAGGTTCAAATGTGTTGTAAAGTTTCAATCTTGGATTGTTTTTGTCCCAAACCATGTAGTTTTAGTAATTTTTGCTCAGTTTTCATATGATCTTTTGGAATTTGATCATTTGCCCCAAATTTACGTTTGGTGCGACCACTTAAAAAATGATCATTTTACGATAAAAGTGAGCATTCTATGTTGAAACAATTTGGATATATAACTTCCTTGATTGCCTTGTTAATTGTTATTGACTTATTGATGCTTGATGAGCTGCTGTATGTTCAGTTGTGTTGGGGTTGTTATTGTTGCTATATCTAAGCTTGTTACTAGTTAGTACGTATTTTGTAAAAATCGTCTTACAGTGTGAAACGGTCTTTTATACGGAGTATGAAGTATAAAAGTTCTCATTTATTGATAAGTAATAAATGAGCGTTTAGCCAATAAAAGAAAGACGGTCTTTTTTTGTAGTCTGTGGTTTGGTACTATAGTTCTCAATTGAAGTACCTAACCTTGGAGAATCTGTTGAAGTTGAAATATTTGATGAGATATTTTGCTAAATTGAAACCCTTATCGCCAGTCGGAAATGGAAGTGCAACTTTGTTAATTTTTTGTTCAAGAATGTGCTCATTTGCTTAAGGAATGTGTGATTTTGCAGTACGAGAAACGCTTTAGATAGATGATCAAAGACGGTATTCTAATATGTATGTTTCTGATGGGTGTTCATTGTTATGTAGGGGCATGGTTGGCTGATTACATCGCATTAGCGTAGTGCTGAATTAGAATGGTTATGACTTGCTTTCCTTTTATATGCGGAAAAAGAAAAAGCACCTCCTTCGAACCAACTATAGACATTGTTGGAGGTAATACGGAGCAACTTATAACAGATATGTCTCGTATAGTCAACTTTTAGTCCGTGCTAAACTGCTAGATTTCTTTTGATGTTTTCACTTCAAATGCGACATTTTTGTATTAGCGCTCTATATATAAATTTCCTTTCATCAAATTCCAAT
Organism: Silene uniflora; assembly: GCA_018983105.1. Lineage (NCBI taxonomy): Eukaryota > Viridiplantae > Streptophyta > Magnoliopsida > Caryophyllales > Caryophyllaceae > Silene > Silene uniflora. The sequence goes on along the minus strand of JAGPOY010000173.1, from coordinate 26,992 downwards.
GTTGTCAATGGATCACTATTCTTAGGCTTTGGAACATATGGAATAAAGCAAAATAATTTGTTAAATTGGCTGCGCTGCTTGAGTTCTCTACGTAAGAGCTATAGCAGACAATGCTATTCGATGCAATTTATCATCACGTGTCATTCGGAAAATATCTCTTTGTATGTTTTGACATAGAGGTAAAAGTGTAAGATTATGTACATCCGACCCTCCTTACCTCGCCTTAGGCGGCAACTCTTGAGGCACTTGAAGATGTTGTGGTTGCAAATTTATACTAGTCCTTACCGACATCTTGAAAGGAAAGTTAAGGTTCTTTTTCTTTCTGTGTCCCGGATAAAGTTCTATACTGAAGTGCTTCAGTTCTCTGGCTATTCTGCTTTTCTATGTGTAGGTTTGAGTTCATGTCATTTGTCTCTGTTTTTTCCGACATGCCAGTTAAAAAAATCGTGAAGTTTGTTCCTCATATTTTTTTCGTCACATTAGTGATGCTTGTTTTGCCTTAGATTTCCAGGTTTCATGCTTAAGTTTCTGATAGCTTGCTTTCACTCATGTTTTAGGTGCGGAGAACATAAAGTTTTACACCTACAGGGAACTACGGAGTGCAACTGATAACTTCAATCAGCATAATAAGATTGGCGAGGGAGGTTTTGGATCAGTATATAAGGTGAAATTTTGTGATACGTAAGTTACATTTACTCATAGACAGCTGAACGCGCATGTTTACTTGTTGAGTCATAGATTAATTTGTCAGACTAAATTGTTTTAGCACCCAGTTAAATAGTATTACTAGAAACAGGCAAGCCATGACGGCAGAAAATCATGATTTGGAACTTGGAAGCATGAAACCTCGTGCAGTGTGTGTTGCCTTCATAATTCATTTTCACCGAAATGCTGCATTTTGTAAGGGTAGATAATAGATTACTCTATAACTTCATGTCGGATGGCACGACATGCAGTTTTTTTTATTTCCAATGGAGCCAAAGGACTCACAATTCTTTGGCTATGAGTATGATGCTATAAAGCAAATTATCTTAGTGAACGTTTTGCGTTTCTCATATTGTGAAGAAGCGCCAGTCGATGCACATATCTCTTGGCATTTTTAATTATGGGTCATCGAGGAATAGTTTGTGTGTTGAACAACAGAGTGTCACCTGTATGTTTACAAAATCTAAGCTAGATGCTTAACTGTGTGCAATTATGTCATAAAAGCGTTAATCCTCGGCAGGGCAATCGTTATGTCATGGTCAATATTCTCTTCCCTGTATCACTGCCGATTCTGAAGATAAACATTTTTTCTTTGACTAGGGAAAACTCAGAGATGGAACTATTGTTGCTATTAAGGTGCTCTCGCCAGAATCGAGACAGGGCTTGCAGGAATTTTTGACCGAACTAACTGTCCTTGCAGATATAGAGCATGAAAACTTGGTTGAAATGTTAGGTTGTTGTGTAGAAGGAGACAACAGAATTTTGCTCTCTAGATATCTCGAGAACAATAGCCTCGCGCAAACTCTTTTAGGTATATTCTTGACTTACTCGTATTATTTATCTAAGAGCGTAGACGTGTAGCCTAGGTCCACTTTGGCTTGAATTGTGATAGTCTGATAGTAGTCCGTTTACTTTAGGTAAGAGAGATAACACAATAAACTTCAGTTGGACAATAAGAAGACACATAGGTATTGGTATTGCGAAGGGACTCGCATTCCTTCATGAAGAAGTCGAGCCTCATATCATACACAGAGATATTAAAGCAAGCAATATCCTACTGGATAAAGATCTGACAGCCAAGCTTTCAGATTTTGGTCTGGCAAAGCTTATTCCTTCTAACATGACTCATGTCAGCACCAAAGTTGCAGGAACTCTGTAAGTTACCGTATCTTATTGCTTCATTTTACCGTCTTCTTTTCATTTAATAAAATTATAATGTAAATCTCCTAATTTCAACTACGTGACCTGGCGTTATGACTTTTGAATGCAGAGGCTATCTGGCACCTGAGTATGCACTGCGAGGCCAGCTGACAAGAAAAGCCGACATTTATAGTTTTGGTGTTCTTCTTATGGAAGTTGTCTGTGGGAGATGCAACAGGAATAGGCGGCTACCTCCTGCAGAGCAATATCTTCTCCAGAGGGTAATTGAATTTTAACTTGTTATATGTGCTGATTCCGTGACAGCAATTTTTTCGGTGTGTAAATCTAAGTGACAGCTAACCGTCTACAGGCATGGGCAATGCTCGAAAAAGAGGCACTTGTGGAATTGGTCGATGAAGCATTTAGAGGGGATCTTGATATTGAAGAGGCAAACCGATTTCTGAAGATTGCGCTTCTTTGTACTCAACAGTTGCCACATCTAAGGCCAGATATGTCTATTGTGGTCAAGATGTTACAGGGAGAGGAAGATGTATCTGGTACGAGTATTACAGCACCAGGTATACTTTCAGAGTTGGTGGATGTGAAAATAAACCCTGAGCAAAAAGACACGAAGAATTCATCGCCTGTCTTTACTCCCGAAGTAGGCTCATCATCGTTACAGTCAGAGGAGACATATCTCACTTGCCCTACGTTGACTTTCACATCAATAAGTGATCGGAGCAACTGATAATATGAGGTAGATTTCCTCTTTTTTCGATTTGTTAGCTAAACTTAAACATTAATATCGTAATTGCTACAACAGCTTATAGAATTTGTGGCAATAATATGAAACTGTATTACAGGAGCTCGAAATGGCAGCCAGGAAGTGAAGGTGAAGGTAACTGCTATAGCGAAACGGATCCGATCCAAGAGACATTAGAGGATGTAAAGATAGAAGTGACATTATTGAACATAACTCAATTATCAGATTACAGAAAAGATACGCATACATCAGTTTATACCAAAAGAAAAGGCAAACTGTTGACGAAGGAACAAAGAGCAGATCCTGTTAATTTTGCAGATTGCATTCACTGGTTTTTGCCTGGACTTCCTGATACTTGGAATGAAATTCTTTATGCACATTTTGTTACAAGATCTCCTATGATATCTTTGTGCTAAATTTTGTTAGATTTTATGCGTTTTTTTCGTATGTAAGGTCGGGTTATAGATTTATTGCGAACGAATCCATAATACAAACATCTTAGCTCATTTAATGATTTAAATGAATAGTTTGTTATTTAACAAACCATTTTACTAACTTCTTGTGTAAGGCCGCTTTACACAATATATATATATTTTTTTTTTATGCTTAACGAGTTTTGTTACGAAGTACGGAGTAAGACTATCTTAAAAAAAAATTCTTAGGTAATTCATGAGAGGTGGTACTTATGACCTCGGTTCAAATCCCGCCAGCATCAAAACCGCTCTTATGCCTCCCATTACACCAAAAAAGAAAGTAACTACCTACCTAATTTACAATTCTTATCTAATACCGAGTACTATAATAAGGTCTAAACGAATTTAAAACTACCTTAAAGACAGATTTAGCGCGTTTAGGGCTCGTTATTTGAAACTGAAGGTGACAGAATTCAAGCAAGAAATTAACCTGAAACCATACCATACGTTATTGATACGTAGTAAGACTTTTTTTACATCTGCTTTGCCGAATTAGGTAAAAGTAAGAGCAGAAAAGTGGAATCCTGAAAATTCTTCTCTTTTTGCAGTTCTTGTTGACTTTTACAGTTCTACACTTCTACTTCATTCCTTCTGTATGGCCACAAATTAGAGAGTAAGACGATCGTACACTGTGAGACAGTTCACCTTTGTAACTAATCATTTGATGCTTATAAATCGGTTTTATTTTTATCAATGGGACCGTCTCACGCAATAACTGTGGATTACGTTTGGCATTTGCTTGCTGAATTCCTCATATTTAATTTGCTAAATGACATAATTACATAACAGCTTTTGCATTGTTTAGTTGTGTTTAAGAACATTCTTATATTAGTAAATTATTGAACAAATATTTATATTTTCTGTACAGTTATCAAATTTCTAGACACCCAGAAAAAAAGTTCATCAAATTTCCTTGACTTGATCAATTCTCAGTGAAATTTCCACTTTGTCAAGGTAATTCTCTCACTTTTGTATTGTTTACGTTGTAATTATGAACATTTTTCAATTGAAATTGACTTGGATTAGGTCAAATTCTGCAATTTTGACTGTTTGAGTCAATACCCAGTTCATTTATGCCTAATTTAGGTCTAAAGATGTGAAAAAGTTGAAATCTTGGGTTATATTCAGTTAGTTTTCTGGGTTGGAGGTAGTTGCTGTAATTTCTGCTCAGTTCTTATATGATTACCTTGTTATTGATGTATGATGAGTTTGTGCTATGTTATTCGGACACGACACGACACTTAGACACTTCGCTTTAGATCAAAATATTGAAAACTGTGGAGAAAATAACAGTATCCAACCCTCTGATACTGTGTCGTGTCCGACACTTGCAGGCTGAGTCAGAGTAATGCAGCATGTGTGTGTTAGTTGTTTTGTGTCATTGTGGTTATTTCTTAATTTTGTTACTGTAAAGTGTAAACTTTAATTCGCAGTTGAGGTACCTGACCTTGCAGAACCAAATCGGAAGTTGAAATATTTTGTTGAATTTATGGGATAATTATGTTGATGTTTTGCTAAGTTTCTCTTGAATGACCCAATTTTCTTAATTTATTTTTCATTCTGTAAGAAGTAAGACGAGTGAACTGGGGACCCTTACAAGGGAAGAGTATCAAACTTTTATCACCAGTTGAAAAAGGGATACTTCGAACTTTCTGAGCTCTCGTGTAACTCAATCCTGTTGATAGTATAACTTTTCTTTTTACGGGTTTGAAGTGGAAATCTCAAGAATTTGGGTGGTATGCTCATTTGCTAAAAGTAATGTGTGATTTTGCAGTATGAGAAACTCTTTAGATATAGATGATCAGAGATGGTATTCAAGCATGTATGTGTTTTGATGGCTGTTCTTTGTTTCGTAGGGGAAGGCCTGGTTGGCTGATTTCGTCATATTATCTTGCTGCTGAATGGTTATGGCTTGCCTTTCCTTTATTTGTGGAAAACGAGCAAGCGCTTCCTACGAACCAGCTGTAGACTTTGATGGAGGTATTGGCTATTAACAGATATGCCTCATAGATTGAACTTGTAGGAGTGTGCTAGACTGCTAGATATCTTTAGACAGCAAGTCTTCCTTGAGACGGTCTTAACTTAAGACGAGAAAATGTCCCCATTTTATAACAAAAAAGTGAGCATTAAAATTGTCACTTTCTAATAACAAACTGATGGTAACTTCTTCTCATGAAATATTAACATTTTATCCTAAAATAGTCACATTTTATCCGTCTTAAATTTCAGATGGATACCAACCGTGTGAAATGAGGATTTGTGATCTTTAGATAGGTTTCATATCAAATGATGCTCTATGTTTACATGGTATTTTTACTTTTATATACTTTAGTTGCACACAGAGACTAAAAAGCTAACATGCCTGTCACTTCAGTTACATAATTGGAGACGCAAAATGGTTCAGTAAATTTGGTTCGCTTCTTGTATTTTGGAGACGCAACCGGACGATACAATTATTTACATAATTGTAATAATGTGTCACTTAGAATAACTATCTATATGACATAGAGGTAATACAGTGTAAATCCAACGTTCCTTACCTCACCTTAGGCTCTAGCCCTTGAAACACTTGGTGATGTCGTTGCTAAATTTGAATTCCTTATATTACTGTTACTTGGGGCTCTTCTGTTTCTGTGTGCCAGACAATCTTTTGTAATGGTCTGCTTCAGTTAGTTAGCTGTTCTGCTTTTCAATTTGCGGGTTTGAGTTGATGTCACCTGTCTGTCGTATTCTGACTTGCCAATTGAAAAAACAATTGTGAAGTTTATCCACCATATTTGATTGTCATATTAGTGATGCTTGCTTAGTTGCATTACATAAATCATAAAATTTTCAAGGCATCATGCTTTAGTTTCTGATAGCTTGCTTCCTCAAGTTTTAGGTGCAGAAAACATAAAGTTTTACACTTACAGGGAATTACGGAGTGCAACCAATAATTTCAATCAGTATAATAAGATCGGAGAGGGAGGTTTTGGATCTGTATATAAGGTGAAATTTTGTGATACATAAGTTACAGTTACTCATAGGCAGCTGAATATGCATGTTATATTGTCTTGATATATTGTTCTAGCGCTCAAGTCGATAGTCCCAGAAACAGGCAATCACGACCCTTAAGCGTACGTTAATGATTGTGGCCTTCTTAACTGAAATTTTGCAGTTTGTAAGCTTAGTGAGTTAGAGTTACTCGATAACTTAATGTCATTTTGCATAGCATACAGTTTTCTGTCCAATAAAGCCAATGATTTGCTATTATTGGCTCTAGAGTATGATGCAGTAAAGCAGATATTCTTAGTGAACGTTCTGCACTTCTTATATCGTGAAGAAGTCAGTGACTGCAACTCTCACGACATTTTCATTATGGGCCAGCCAGTCGTTGCATGTGCGTTGAACACAGGGCAAAATTGTCAATGTCCTAAACCCCCTTATCTCGACTGTGTCATTTTGCTGTTTATAGCAGAAAATGAAGTCTGAAATTTGGAGGTTCTTCTATACTTCTATGTAATGGGTAATTTGTCATTTTTGAAAATAATGCACGATATGTCGATATCAATTATAGAATGCCAAGTCGGTTGGACTGCGACACCCGTCTACATATTAAAGTTGATGTTTAAGTGTGTGTAAATATGTCCTATAAGCTTTAATCCTGGACATGGCAATCATTATGTCGTGCCCAATATTCTGTTCCATGTATCACTGCAGATTCTGAAGAAAACATTTTTCCTTTGAATAGGGAAAGCTCAGAGATGGAACCATTGTTGCTATCAAGGTGCTGTCACCCGAATCAAGACAAGGCTTGCAGGAATTTTTGACAGAGTTAACTGTCCTTGCAGATATAGAGCATGAAAACTTGGTTGAGATGTTAGGTTGTTGTGTGGAAGGAGACAACAGAATTTTGATTTCTCGATATCTAGAGAACAATAGCCTTGCACAAACTCTGTTAGGTATATTCATGTCTTATTATTTATCCAAGAGCGTAGTTTAATCCCGCGTTGGCTTGATTTGTGATATTGGTCAGCTGACTTTAGGTAAGAAACGTAACACAATCGACTTCAGTTGGACAATAAGAAGACACATTTGTACTGGTATCGCTAGGGGCCTTGCATTCCTTCATGAAGAAGTCCAGCCTCGTATCGTACATAGAGATATCAAAGCAAGCAATATCCTACTGGATAAAGATCTGACAGCCAAGCTTTCAGATTTTGGTCTGGCGAAGCTTATTCCTGCTAGTATGACTCATGTCAGCACCAAAGTTGCAGGCACACTGTAAGTTACTGTATCTCAGATTTTGCGTTTGTCAAAAATGCATACTTTGTCCTGAATTGGATTAATGCGAAGTATGAAAAATTACATAGTTGAACTCATTGGATTACTTGGATGTGGTTCTACTATGAATGCTTGTTATCTTTATTTCAGTAAATTTGGACCTGTTTGACAGATGTCGAATCATTTAACAGGCGAAGTCATTGAGGTGTATTACTTAGACATGGTTTCGAAACCCTTACAACATCTACACTGTCTTTGTGGTACTGTTAAGTATGAACACCCCAAAAAAAAAAAATTATCTACCCTTGCTTGTGGAATGATCTCCTTCAAGATGAATCCCGACCTAGCAAATTATATTCATCATTTTGACAGCTTTTTATTTTCTTACTTATTTCTCGATGGTTTTCATTCCCTTCCATCCATGCCTTAGCAGTTTCAGCACTACGTAAGTCAAAATCCACTGGTGAAACATTTGTATTTCTTGTCAATACGTAATTTCTTTGCTGATCCACAAAACTTAGGGTGTGTTTGGATAGCAAAAATGGAGGGAAAGGGAGGGGAGGGGGAAGGAGGGAAGAGAAAGGGAGGTAAGGGAAGGGGAGGGCAAATGAGATGTGGGTGTTTGGATACAATTTCTTTCCAAATCTTGCCTCTTGTGAAGAGATTTTGGTTTGCCTTGGAGGAGAGAAAATGGATCCCTCCAAATCTCTCCCCCTCCATTTCTCTTCACCCTCATTTGTTATCCAAACAAGGGATTTTAAATCTCCTACTCTCCTTCCCTTTCTTTTCTCTCCAAATCCTCCAATCCAAACACACCCTTAGTGTCTTGGTGATGTGTTTTACAAAAGAACTTGGCTGCAATGGGTTATTTCTAGCTGGATTAGCTGTCACTGTCTATTCGTTTTAGCGTCTATTTTCATTTAGTAAAAATTACGGAGTACTGTATAACGTACGTCTGCTGATTCAACTATGTGACCTGTCGTTAATGACTTTTGAATGCAGGGGGTATCTGGCACCTGACTATGCACTGCGAGGCCAGCTGACAAGAAAAGCTGATATTTATAGTTTTGGTGTTCTTCTCATGGAAATTGTCTGTGGGAAATGCAACAGGAATAGTCGACTACCTGCTGCAGAGCAATATCTTCTACAGAGGGTAATATGAGTTACTTGTTGCATGTGCTGGTTTTATGGCAGCATTTTTTTTAGGCTGGTAGCATCTACCCCGTGAATTAATTTGCATTACCAGAACTGTATCCAAAAAACTAGTGTACAGATTTTCGGGGTTGGTCGGTACATTCAAGAATCCAGATGCTGCTGCAGTTTATATATTTATATTGTCCGCTGTGTCTAAACAGATAATTTTCTACAGGCATGGGTTATGCTCGAGAAAGGGACACTGGCGGAGTTGGTCGATGAAGGATTTAGAGGGGATCTCGACAATGAGGAGGCAAACCGATTTCTGAAGATTGCGCTTCTTTGCACCCAAAAAATTCCAAATCTAAGGCCAAATATGTCTACTGTGGTGAGGATGTTACAGGGAGAGGATGATATATCTGACACGAGCATTACAGAACCAGGTATACTTTCAGAGTTCACAGATTCAAAAATAACAGAAGATAAAAACCCTAAGAAAAAATACACGAAGAATTCATCGTCATCTGTCTTTACTCCCGAATTAGGCTCAACATCGTTACAATCAGAGCAGACAGATTCCATTTGCCCTACATTGACTTTCACAGCAATAAGTGCTAGGAGCAACTGAGAATATGAGGTAGATTTTCCGATTTCTTTTGATTACTTGTTAGCTTAAGTCCGACTCTGCGTCTCTTTTTAAGGCTACTGTTTTTGCTGCCGTTATCTTTAGTGGTTAGAGTATGAGGTAGCCAATATGAGGTTTTTGCATTGTTACTCTACTATATTTTTTTACCTCTGTTTAATTCAGAAGTAAAAATTCTGATGATTCTTACTCCACAGTATGTATCGTCTCATTTCTCTCAATTTCTTAATTGCGCATCTTCATTAATATCAGGAGTATTTTTACATGGTTTAGGATGAAAATGTTATAGTTTGCTTTATTGCTCATCTTTCAAAAGAACACGGAAATTGTGAAATAGGGGGCGGAGGGAGTACAGTCGAAAGAAAACAAAAATTCTAAAGGAGCGGAAACTTTACCCGAAAGAATAATAAGGAATTAAGGACAGTATAGCATTATCAGTGTCTACTCCTGTAACATTTGTACCACAGAATCAGAAAAGAAAGGATTCTGTAACCAAGGATGTATCCCAACATCACAGCCAAATAACTCCATTTATGCGCTTCCTGCAAACCTTGTTGTTTTAGGAACTCTTCTCCGTTCAATGTACATGTTCCGAAATCCTTCTGTACACATCTTGTTTTCCCGTTATGTCCTCCGTATTCATTGATCAGAAAACACTCAAATGGGTACTTGAATAAGCTCAAGTAGTGCATAAATATCCAATACTTGGGTATTTTCTCTTGATCGATAAAGTATCCCGAGAAGAGAAAAAACGATCCCATTAGCCCTGATATAACCGATGCCCCCATGATAAAATTTGGGACCAGAGCACTGAAACAAGCGACAAATGAGTTGGACATTAGGATCACCATCCATACCACGAGAGAGAAGTATAAGAATGCCCCGACATCTGGTCGTAGACCAACTAGCCAGTAGACCGGGGTGGTGTAGAGTAGGGTAACTATGAGAAGAAATGGAAGGAATACTAGGGTGTTTGCTAAGACATAGGAGAAGACTCTATAGGCCCCTCGAGATGTTTCTCGCATTAGTATTCTCCTTTCTTGTAAGAAAATTGGCAAGCCTTCAGTTGTACCCGAAAGAAAGAAAGTGAGGGTAAATGCGAAAAAACCCAGTCGGGTTTGTATACTTAGTTTCCCTTGGTCAGCTCCCTTGTTTATGTAAATTGATCCTAAAACAAAACCAGCTGCAATGGCCTGCACTATTCGTCCAGCGAACAACTGTTTTGTTCGGAATATGTTTTTGCAAAATCTTTCCCCTAAGACTCCAACTTCCTGGTAAAGAGAATTAGGGTAAGGCGTTCTCTTCCAAGGGACGGGTTTTAAACCCGAGTTAAGTTCTTCATGAACTTTTGTTGCTACCCTTTTATCAAGAGATGATTGTATTCCTATTGCCATGGTGCTTGCAACATCTATAGAGAACTCGAGGACATTAACACGGGGAGGGATTACGTGACCCACAACCCTAAGCTTTCTCTCGAGAAGGCTTATCGGGCCATTATGAAGAACAAGTCCGTCATATAGCAGAATCACTCGATTTAATAATTCGAGAATTCTAAACCCGGGTTGGTGAATGGTTATGACTATTGTCTTACATTGTCTCACTGCCATAGTTTTAAGCAATGTCATGATCTGCAATGCTGAGACTGAATCCAACCCGGAAGTCGGCTCATCAATCAGCAAAACAGCTGGATCATGAACCAGCTCAACCCCGATGGACACCCTGCGCTTCTCCCCACCAGAAATCCCATTATTCGACCTTCCCCCGACCCTGGACCCCGCCACATGATCCAACCCTAGCTCTTTCATCAGCTGCCTCACCCTGTACAGAGCAGCTTTCCTGTCTCCTGATAACCTCAGAAGGGCACTATACATGAGTGTCTCTTCAACGGTCAGTAGCGGAAATAGTGCATCCTCTTGTGTGACATATCCCGACAATCTCCGAAATGATTTCGGATCAATAGGCCGGGAATTTACCAGCACTTTCCCTGATAAAACCTTATTTTCCGGAATTTTAGCTGCAAGAATCTCTAACAACGTTGTTTTTCCAGCTCCACTCGGGCCTGCTATTGCCGTGATCTCCCCCGGCTTTGCCTCAAAGTTTACATCTTTTAAAATGAACCTCGACTCTTTTTCTTCCCTCTTTCTAAACGAAACCCACTCGAAGTTACTATAACCACAGCCCTCAAGTTTGTATGAAAGGTTTTTTGCTTCTATTTTGTACGACGAGCCATCCCGTCTAGTTACAGGCAACCCCTCCATGGACAGAGCTAGGGAGGAAATTGAATTACAGTATAGAAAATATAATACAGAAAGAAAAAAGTGAGGAGAAGCTGAGAGTTTAGAGAAGAAATGTATAAAAAGAAGATGAACAAACTCACCAACCTCAGCTGTTTTTAGTTCAGAATGCTGTTTTTTTCTGCAGTTAACTTTCTGATGACAGGATATTTTCACTAAAATAAATGTTGGGTTTTCTTGTAATGCTCTGAAAACATTACTGGTGAGCTATACATTGACCTAACAGTGTAGATGTTGGTTGTAATACTCAGGTTTTCTACCATACTTGCAAGTTTTGAACTGTCCAAAGTTCCATAAAGTCTGAATTTCTGATGGGAAATTATTGCCAAAAATCACTTTATGCACTTTTAGTTTAGTTTAGTTGGTTGAAATGTAAATATATTGAATTATGATCCACTCTTGCCAAAACATTTTAGAACAAAAAAGTCTTGACTTCTAACTAAATTGAGCTTAATATCATATAGGGTTGGTGTGTGATTTTAAAGAATGGATATTTGTCTAACTCGCACAAATTTTTGTTTCAGATGAGTCATTCTCATCTAAAACGTTAAGACGGAATTTTAAAACCATTTTATGGTCAAATGTGACAATAATGGTCTAGCTAGTGTTTAAAGCTAATGATGGCTTTTTTTTTCAAATGTGGTCACATTTGACGGTAAAGTGGTCTCAAAACTTGGTCTTATTATTCCAAACGAAAATGGGCCTCGTCGCAGGGAGACTTGCTCAAGTCAACTTAATAGGATCAATACTTTCAATTTTTAAAGAGTGTCATTCTTGGGCGCAAATAAGTACTCTTTCAATTTCACAAAACGTTTTAAATAAGAAATAATAACAATTGATGAGAATAATCCGAAATTTGTTCCATTTTACATAGTACATAATTAAGGGCGTGTTTGAGTATCTCCAAAAACAATTCCAAGTTGCTTTCTTGTTCTTTTTCGTGCAATATTGGGCTTCTGGAATATGAATCTCGGAGCTATCTCCGTGATATGTATGATTCGAGGGTCCATTACACTTCATGGTGAATAGATAGAAAAAATTATGTTAACTTACGAATTAAATTTTTTTTTCTAAGCAATAATGACGCAAATATAAAGAAAGCAAATTCATAATTATTGTGGAAATACTCAAACTTTGGTTTAGTTTCTATGGATTGGAGCATTTGACAAATTTTAGATAATTCTAGACAAATTAGCTTATGAAAAAATTACAATATAAATAGAGGTGTGAGTAAAATTATCGAATATAGAGCGAATTATTTAGGATGACTTTGGCCCTGTTCTTCTAAAGTAAAACTGTCTGAATTGAACTTAATGAGAGCTGAACTGAACTAGAGTAAGAGTTAATTTGTAAAGATAAAAGCTAAATTAAACTAAACTAAACTGAATAAAGCTGAATTAAACTGAACTAAACAGAGCCGAACTAAATTAAAATTAACTAAAGTTAAATTCTAGCGATAATTTAAACCAGATCTGAAATTTCGACCATTCAACTAATCATATTTGTGAAAATGATAATCACAATAACAATAAAAATCTAACACCAAGACAGCAAAACCCTCTTAAAACCCTATATTTAACCGTCTCTCTACTTCTATACTCATTCCGCATCACACATTTCACATTTCCCCCAATTTTCCGATCAAATATCCCTTAGGGTTTCCACCTCCAACAACAATGGCGACACGCCGCCTTCTCTCAACCGCCGTCTCCACTACCGCCCGTCGTCTCACCACCGCCACAACAACCACCCCACGCTTATCTCTTCTCCGCACACTCTCCGCCGTGAGTCACCTCACTCTGCCGACTCTACCACCGTCGTCGCAGCGGTTGTTCTCCACGCAACAGGCGCCGACCGATAGTAACCCTAATAATAGCGATTCTAAAGAGAAGGTTTTGCTCGATGGCTGCGATTTCGAGCATTGGCTTATTGTTATGGATCCTCCTCCTCAGGAATGGACTAGGGAGCAGATCATTGATTATTATATTAAAACCCTAGCCATTGCCGTCGGAAGGTTGATTTCGTTTAACTATTTGTTTAAATCTTTGTTTTTGATTTCGTATCGGTTTTTCGCTTTTGATTTTGAATTGTATGATGTACTTGTTCAATCTTCGTCTTTGATTTCGTGTCGTTTTTGCGCTTTTGTTTATGAATTTTTTGATTTCGTGATTCGTCTTGTTTTTATTGTTAGGTTTTGATTATTGCTGCAGGTTGTTATATTTGTTTAATTTTCGTCTTTAATTTCGTGTTTTTGTTGTTTTTCCGTGTTTGATAGTCGGATGTAGACGACCTTTTTGTTAGGGAGGATTTGTAGGGAAGTTTGCTTTAGAGTTCGCATCGAGAAATGAGAGTCATACACTAGAATTAATGAATGATGAATCTTTGATTCCATCGAAAAATGAACATTTGATAAGAGTTCAGGTGTGTTAATAGCGAGACTTTACGATAAAGTGAAGCTCGGTTGTATAGTGACTAGTGAGTCATCTTGATTGTATTTAACGAATGATGAATATCTGATAAGAGTTTGGATGTGTTAATAGTGAGACTTCTACTGTGTGACTGCTAGTTTATGATAAGGTGAAGCTTAGTTGTATAGTGAGTCATTTTGATTCTGTTCAATCATACGCTAGAACTAATGAAATGATCAATCTTTGATTCCATCGAAAAATGAATATTTGATTAGTGTTCGGATGTTTTAATAGCGAGACTTTACTAAAAAGTGAAGCTTGTTTGTATCGTGAGTCATTTTGAGATAAGAGTCTGGATGTGTTAATAGCGAGACTTCTACTGTATGACCTGCTAGTTTACGATAAGGTGAAGCTTAGTTGTATAGTGAGTCATTTTGATTGTGTTCAATCATACGCTAGAACTAATGAATTGATGAATCTTTGAGTCCATGGAAAAATGAATATTTGATGAGAGTTCGGTGTGTTAATAGCGAGACTTCTAGTGTATGACTGCTAGTTCACAATAAAGGGAAGCTTGATTGTATATTGAGTCATTTTGATTGTTTTTAATTTTTACACTAGAACTAATGAACAATGAATCTTTGATTCGGTCGAAAACTGATTATTTATTTATTTGATAATTGTTTGGATGTGCTACACTGTTAATAGCGAGACTTCTAGTGTATGACTCCTACTTTACGATACGTGAAGCTAGGTTGTATGACGAGTCATTTTGATTGTATTTAATTTTTACACTAGAACTAATGAATGGTGAATCTTTGATTTCGTCGAAAAATGAGAATTTCTTTTGATAACTATGAAGTATGAACTTTAAAGACTGAAAATGTTGTTGTTCTATGTTACCAGACTTTTATTTTACGACAATCTATGCATTTTACGAGGTTAATTTTAGGAAGGTAATGAATTTGTGCTTGTTGACATCGTGAAATGATTGAAGTTGTTAGTAGTTACTCCCTTCCATTCAACTAGTTGTTTGCGTTTTTACTACTGACGAATATCTTAATCAAATGTTGAGTCCTAGTTGAATACAAGAAAGGCTATATGCTGGCGCCTGATATGCCGGATTGTTTTAATCATTAGTCGTTATAGTCACAAAGACACTAGCTAACCCTCAACTCCCTCAAGCGTTTATTGCTCTTTGATACATCATATAACAAGGCTGTAAACATTGTATGTGCTCATACCAAATAGGAAACTAACTTTCTGAATTCACTGCCCAAAACCTTCTGTACAAGTATTTTACAGGAGGTGATTAACGGGAACTACCAAACTCTGATGGTTGGTTGGATCGATGTATATATCTATGAGTGCGTCACACTAGTTCATTGCTCTCGCTTGAGATGCACCCCAAAAATTTGATCCCTCATTTTTTTCGGGGAAAAAACTTCTGCATTGTACATTGGGGGTGGTTGTTGAAGTACATTATGGAAAAAAACTTCTGCATTGTACATTGGGGGTGGTTGTTGAAGTACATTATTATTATTATTATTATTATTATTATGTTTTTTCCTCGTATCTTCTACATACTCTTGCGGATTATTGTTTAATTTTCAATGGTGTGTAAGTACACTCAAGCTTCAACAGTTGTGCGTGCATAGCTTCTGTGAGTTAATTCTGGAGTTTCTCATGCGTATGTAATTGTTGACTTCTGTGAGTTAATTCTGGAATTTTTGACAAATATGGTGTTGCAAATGTATGAGGGAATCTTTGGTTGTGAGATGGTGCAAAATGTAACTAATATTACTTCCTGTTTACAGTGAGGAGGAAGCTAGGATGAAGTTATATTCTGTCTCTACAAAACACTATTTTGCTTTTGGAGCACTTGTACCCGAGGAGGTGTCATCCAAACTCAAAGGTCATTCATCACTCCATCCTACCTATTCACTGCTAGTGTACCTTTAGAATTTGGTTTAATGTTTTGACCGCTTCCTTGTATATTGTGCAGATCTGGAAAAAGTTCGCTGGGTGCTCCCGGACTCCTATCTTGATGTGAGGAACAAGGACTATGGTGGTAAGAAACAGAGTGTTGATGCCTTAATTTGCTGCATTTCTTGCACCTATATTACCTTACCTCTTAGGAGCCAATAGGGCTGGGTGCTGACTGCTGATGTATTGATTTCTCTGCATGTAATATTGTTATCTTGACATAATTATTTTATGTTGGACAGGGGAACCCTTTATCAATGGCCAAGCTGTCCCATATGATCCAAAATATCATGAAGAATGGGTAAGGAACAATCAAAAGGCACAGGACAGAAACACTCGCAGCGGTGACAGACCTCGTCAGGACCGTAGGAACTTTGATAACCGGCAGCAGAGAACTCCGGGAGGCAACATGGTTGGAGCCCCAGACCAACGTGGTCCACCTATGAATGCTGGTCGTGGGCCGAACATGCCACCGCCTAACAATGCTGGTTACCAGCAGAACATGCCCCCAAGGAATAATGGTTATCAGCAACCGCCCCCAAACAATGCCGGGTATCAGCAGAACATGCCTCCAAACAATGCTGGTAATCGGCCCAATATGCCCCCGAACAATATTGGTTATCAGCAGAACATGCCACCAACCAATGCCGGCTATCAGCAAAACATGGCTCCGAACCATGGTGGTTATCATCCTAACATGCCTCCAAACACTGCTGCTGGTTATCAGAATGCTCCAAATGGGAATTATCAGGCTCAGAACGTTCCTGGAAGAGACGGGCCACAATAGTTTCTCTGTAGATATTAGTGATTCCATCGACTCGCAGAATTCAAGAATCAGGACTGCCTCCAGTATTGCAGCATTTCACGGCGGTTCCTAGAACGCTTTCCTGAAGCGTTTGAGGATTAATGGAACTATGGAAGTTTGTGTGACATTTCCTTACCGTGCTCATATTGTAATGACTATTTTGGTACGTCTGTCGTGTCTTATTAGGTAACCTGAAGTTTAATAGTACTCTTTTGGTGGTCTTCCCTAAACTGCTGTACCCTCTTTATGAGAAAATATTTCAGTTTTAAGTATTGTATCTCTTCCTTCTAAAGTCCTAATCCGTTTCTTTGAATTATCTGAACGTAATCACGCGAAAGCTGTGGATGCATAATTGCATACTATCACACTATAGAGATCAGTTCGACTCGTATAGGCCTCCACAGTCCACACAATGGATTCATTTTTGCTAATCTCTTCCACTAATGCGGGCTTGGTTTCGACTCTAAGTTAGGCGTTGACCCTCAAAATTAGTCAGGCTGGCTCATATTTGCGGGTCAAGTCATAGTTTGATTGGACTATATATAACATAAGGTTCCTGACTCTTCAAATAAAGCTCAAAAAAATTATAATTCTACTCAAAAAATATATTCCGTGTATATATGAACCGTTGTATGAGCTCATTTAAAGACCTGACAAATGGGTCATTTAATTTCGGATCGGTGTAAAGTAGTTCTATTTAAATCGAGTTGACCATAGTTTCAGTTTCAGTTTCAGTTTTAGTTTCAGTTCGATCTCGACCAGGTTAATTTCGGCTAACCACTTTAATTGGTTTGTGCAATTTTGAGTCAAACGCGCAATTCAATATCAGTTCGAATCATAATTTTCTCGAGTTCAAGGTTAGAAAAATTAAATAAATATAGTTTATACTCATTCAATTTGAATATAAATCCACGATACAACTAATAAACAAAGAATAAATGATAAAACACCTAGTATATGAGTGTTTTTTATGAGAATAAATATGTATGATTCAAGTTTATCAGTATAATTATTTTCCATCAAACGTATTCAAGTTCAGATATTATTCAATTATTTTTGAATTCAGTTAAGTTTTGATCTGATTCTTATTGAGCCGAAATTTGAATACCATTTAAGATACTCATATCCAATGCTCTATGTTTGATCAGTTTTTCGGATTCGGTTGGGTTGGCTCATATTTGCGGGTTCAGTCATAATTTGATTGGACTAGCTATAACATAAGGTTTCCGAATCTTCATATAAATATTTTGGGCTCACAAATTATATTGGGCTCACAAAAATTATAAACCATTATCTTGTGAGCTAGGATAAGATAAAATTTTTGAGCTCATTTAAAGACCTGACAAACGGGTCATTCGGTTAAATCGAGTTGATCATAGTTTCAGTTTCAGTTCGATTTCGACCAGGTTCATTTCGCTCAACCACTTTAATCCATTTGTGCAACTTCGAGTCAGGTTCGGGTCGGGCAATATCAGTTTGGTTGAGCTTTAGATCATAATTCCCTCAAGTAAAAGGTCAGAAAAATTAAATAAATACATCTTACTCTTTTCGATTTGAATATATTAATCCACGAAATACGATACAATTAATAGAAAAAAAAAATGACAAACCAACTAAAATTTGGACGTTTTTATGAGAAAATAAATAATTATGATTCAAGTCTATCAGTACAATTCTTATCCTTCAAACGTATTCAATTTCAGATATTATTCAATTATTTTTGAATTCAGTTAAGTTTTGATCTGATTCTTATTGAGCCGAATTTCGAGTACCATTTAAAATACTCATATCCAGTGTTATATATTCGATCGGTTTTTCGGTATCGGGTTCATTTCTCCTATATATACACCAGGTGGTACGAAATGAAATATCTTCGGAGTCTTCTACACACAGTCCCTCATTTCATTTCTCTCAAAATTCCCATCAAAAATCTTTAGGGTTTCCAGCAATGGCGGCACCACGCCTCCTTTCACTCTCCCGCCTCCTCACCACCACCACAACCACCACCGCCACCCTCTCTCTCCGTCGCCTCACCACCACCTCCACCCGACACTTCTCTGTTCTCCGCACACTCTCTTCCACGCGCCTTATCTCTTCGCCATCGCTTCTCTCGTCGCCGCAACGCCGCCTGTTCTCCGCGCAACAAGCGCAGAATTCGATGAACGATAATAACCCTAACTGGTCTAATCGTCCTCCTAAAGAGACGATTTTGCTCGACGGCTGTGATTTTGAGCATTGGCTTATTGTTACTGATCCTCCGCCTCAAGATTGGACTCGTGATCAGATTATTGATTATTATATCAAAACCCTAGCTACTGTCGTCGGAAGGTTGATTCATTTTATCATTTAATCTTCGTTTTTAATTCGTATTTTGGTCGATTTTTCGGTTTTGATTGTTCGTCTGGAGTTATATTTATAACTGTGTTTGTTTAATCTTCGTTTTTAATTCGTATTTTCGTCGTTTTTTCGCTTTTCATTGTTTGTCGTGAATTATAATGTATGATTGTTTGTGTGTAGGTTGCTATATTTGTTCAATTTACATGTTTAATTTCAGTTTTCGCGGTTTGGCGGGAGGTAATTGGATAGGATATCATATATGTAGGCATCATTTTTGTCTGTGGATGAATTGTAAAATGCTCGTTCGTATAGCGAGTCATTTTAATTGTATTCAGTCATACACTAGGGCTAATGAATTGTAAAATGCTCGTTCGTATAGCGAGTCATTTTAATTGTATTCGGTCATATCATTCGATATTATGAGTCTTTTGTTTTATATCAAACCCTAGCTAGTGTTGTTGGCTGGTATATATGTTTGTGTGTTTTTAATTTTCCGGCCTCTGTTGTTGATCAGTTCAGTTTTGATGATTGTCACGAGTTATATGAATGAATTGTATATAATCTTGCCCTTCTAATTATGTTAAATAGAGGCAAATGTCGCGGTAAGGGGTTGAGTATATGCAATCTTTATGTTTACGGATGACTCATAATGGAAATGGTAATTGTATTGAGTGTTGCATTTAACGAATGCTACCTCACAATAAAAAGAAGTGCTATCTTTTCGTGAAATGTGTTGATTTATTCTGTCATACTCTAGAAGACTAAAAATGAGATAGTTCTGTGTTATTATAAGGGTTTTGTTTTTTAACAATTTATTCTTTTATATGTTTCTTTTTTCTGGTTGGTAAATTTTTGTCAAGTGTTCGAATCACAGTAATAGAAACACGACTTTTAGTGAATTTATGCTTTTTGAGGTCGAGGAATGATTGAAATTGAGTAGTGGTAAGATTGCGGCAGCTTTTCAAAGTTATGGAATTGAAGATCAGCATATGTGAGTCCGAATCTTTAGGACCTCTGAGATGTTAGTTAAACCCTGGAGGTTCCTGCTCAATTTGTGTGACAAATCTTTAGGACCTTGGTGCGTCATATAACAACATAATAAGGATGCTGTCTACACCTACAAATTAGGAGAGTGACCAAGACCGTGCGAGAGATAACTTTTCAACAAGTATTTTGTAAGAGGAGATGAATGAGAACATGAAAACTCTGGTGGGTTGTTCGACAAATATATGCTCCTAGGAGTGCTCACTGAAGTTCACCACTCCCACTAGAAAAAAACTCCCAAATGTGGACCCCTCGTCTTTTGGGGAAAAAAGCTGTTGAATGTACATTGGGGGTGGTTGTTTAAGTACTATAATTATTTTGTTTTGATATTTTAGCATTCTCTTGTCGACTACAATTTAATTTGCAATTGTGTGCGAGTGGTTGAGCATATACAGCTGTGCATTGCTTGCTGTAGTAAACAAAAGAGATAGAGCAAGTGGTATTATTCATGCTTTAGTCGCACGTGTATGTAGTTATTGACTTCTTAGAAATATTTCTGGAGTTTTTGGCACGGGTTAAAGAATAACCAGTGTTAGTTTCTTGTTTACAGTGAGGAGGAAGCCAGGATGAAGATATATTCTGTCTCTACCAGACACTACTTTGCTTTCGGAGCACTTGTATCCGAGGAGTTGTCATTAAAACTCAAAGGTCATTCATCACTCCGTTTTACCTATTCTCTGCTAGGGTACCTTTTGAATTTCTTTTAATTTTTCTCTGTTTCCTTGTATATTGTGCAGAGATGGAGAAAATTCGTTGGGTGCTCCCTGACTCCTATCTTGATGTGAAGAACAAGGACTATGGGGGTAAGAATTAGAGTGTTTTGATGATTAGTAGGTGTTAGAATTCAGAAAGAGGTCTCCTCTCGATGCCTTAATTGGAGCATTTCTGGCGCGTGTATTACCTTATAGGAGCGCATAAAGATGGGTGTTTTAATATATTGATTTCTGTTCAAGTGATTGTTTTCTTGACATACTATTTTATGTTCGACAGGGGAACCTTTTATTGATGGCCAAGCTGCCCCATATGATCCCAAGTATCATGAGGAATGGGTAAGGAACAATCAAAAGGCAATGGAGAGAAACACTCGCAATGACAGACCTCGTAACAATGATCGCTCTAGGAACTTTGAAAGGCGACAGAGAACCGAAGGTTTCCAGAATAGTCCGGGAGGCAACATGGGTGGAGCCCCAAACCGAGGCCCACCCATGAATGCTGGTCATGGGCAGAACATTCCGCCTAACAATGGTGGTTACCAGCAGAACATGCCTCCAAGGAATACTGGTCATCAGCAACTGCCCCCAAACAATGGCGGGTATCAGCAGAACATGCCTCCGAACAATGGCGGGTATCAACAGAACATGCCTCCGAACAATGGCGGGTATCAGCAGAACAGGCCACCGAACAATGCCGGGTATCAGCAGAATAGGCCACCGACCAATCCTGGGTATCAGCAGAACATGCCCCCGAATAATGCCGGGTATCAGCAGAACATGCCCCCGAATAATGCCGGGTATCAGCAGAACATGCCCTCAAGTAATGCTGGCTATCAGCCAAACATGGCTCCGAACCATGCTGGTCACCAGCCTAACATGCATCCAAGCAATGCTGGTTATCAGCAAAACATGCCTGGGGACAATGCTGCTGGTTATCAGAGTAATGTTCCTGGGAGAGACGCACCACAGTAGTTTCTTAGTAGATATTAGTGACTCCATAAGACTCGTAGAATTCACGAATCCCGATATCCTCCAGATTAATGACTGAATTACGTGTCTATGGCAGCGAGAGAGATGTGACAAGTCACATTTTCTAGTTAGCAGCATTTCACGGTGTTTCTGGAACTCTTTCTGAAGCCGTACTTGGAGATTTTAAGGATGTCAGTTCCTTACTGTGCTCAAATCGTAATGAAATCGTGTAGTTTTTTAAGGTCTGTCTTATTAGTTATCCTGAACTTTAATAATCTCTTTTGGTCTTCTTTCCAGTAGTGCAGTTGAAACATTGCTGTTATTTTACTTGCCTCGTGAGAAAATATTTCATTTTTAGTATGTACTCCGTATCTCTTTTGTAGACGATGGTAGTTGTTATTTGTGAAGATGAACTTTTTTTTCTTCGTCAGTTGAAGGTTTGATGGTAATTCTATGTTCCTCTTGCTAGTTGCTTTCGTCCGACAGTCGTATTGTTATATAGCTTGCACAATTTTGTAACAGATATATTTATCGTGTTTCCTCCAGATTTTGGTTCTGGGTTATGGTGGGTGGACGGAAAACATCCCTATTTGTGATTTTTGTAATGCAATTTTCGATTTGTCTTTCACATGGAATAGCCATCTTCAAGCAACACAGGAGAATGAACAGAGAGAGCCATGAGCCATGGCTTTTAGATTAGTGAATCTCGGGTTTTAAATTCTTGCGATTTATGGTATTAGACTCGTATAAGATGAAATTAACCGATTTATTGCTCTTATTATTGTTAGATGCAAGACTCGTATGAGATGGTTTTAGCTCAAACTTTTTATCGTATGTTATTGACCGATTCAAACTCCACCCTGACCCGAAATGTAACTGTAAACAAAGCTGAAGATAACTTCCAATGTCACACAAGTTTCAAATTCAGACATTACAAATCCATAACTGTAGATCCTCTCTTCAAATAATAACTGTTTTGATCATCCCGGAAATGCCCTCCTCAAAGGGGCCTAAATTCTTCCCTAGAAAACCAACCTCCCAAATCCTCTGCATTTTCATTGCAATCACTGCATTAATCTATGGTTTTCTTGTAATTTCCAGAATCCTTCTGGGGCAAAACTGTAATTCTACACAACCCAGGTCGATTTCCGTTGTATGGGAAAAAGGGGAGAGCAATGACAATGGTGTTAGTGGTGAAAACAGTGTTTCAGATGATTCTTTGTTGGTTAATGGTAATGTTAAGAGACATAAAGTGATGGGATTTGTTGGAATTTTCACTGGGTTTGGATCTTTTGGTCGTCGTCGCGCTTTACGACGTACTTGGTTGCCCTCTGGCCCTGATGGGCTTCAAAGGTTGTTCATTTTGATCTCTTTTTCGTTATGTTTTCACATTCTGAATATGAATGTAATAATGTATCATAGATAAGGCTTTCTATTATCATCCATATGTTAGAAACCGAAGTTTCGGCCAGAGAATTCAGTCATTCATAATTTACTATGTCCCTCCTCCTGCACTAATTATCTGATAAACTTTGTTGTTGATATGATTTTTGCAGATTGGAAGAAGCGACTGGCCTAGCATTCCGTTTTATCATTGGCAGAACGAGCGCTCATTGGAAAATGTCAATACTGAAAAAGGAGGTTGCTCAGCATGACGACTTCATTCTACTAGATATGGAGGAAGAGTACAGTAAGCTCCCGTACAAAACGTTAGTGCTACTAGTCGTAAGTGAATATTTTTCGTGCCATTCGATTGAGGTCCACTCACCATGGTTTCCTCTTTAGGCTAGCATTCTTCAAAGCGGCCTATGCACTGTTTGATTCTGAATTCTACGTAAAACAGGATGATGACATATATCTTAGGCCGGGTAACTATATCTGTGATTTTGCTTGTTATTGACTACATCTTGTTTTTGCTGCTGACTGTTGATGTCTATAATTTGCGCTGGCAGATCGCCTCTCACTCCTGTTGGCAAAAGAGCGATCTAACCCTCAAACTTATATTGGATGCATGAAAAAAGGATCAGTTTTCACTGATCCGAAACTTAAATGGTAAGTAGGTTACCTTTTGGACGCGGTTCTTTTGTTTTTGTCACGGAGTAAAATGTGCATCCCAAGAGAAACCACATTGTGGTTAAGGTCACTGAATTTTGTTGCTTGAGTGTTCGGAGTGACTATCTCGGCTTTGCAGGTATGAGCCACTGTCAGATCTGCTTGGCAAAGAGTATTTTCTGCATGCTTATGGTCCCATATATGCGCTCTCCGCTAAAGTTGTAAGATCCTTGGTTGCTATAAGAAATGACAGGTAAGTTAGCCGCTCAAAATCGCTGTAAACTGAAGTGCTCTTGTCCATTACATGGTAACCTTGATATAGTATGGCATTTCGACACAATGTTTTAGACCAAAATCCGGCTGAAACCATAAAATAGCCATTATTGAGCTCATCTCTGCTTGCAGTCTACTTGGCTGCCCCCTATCCATTAACATCAGCTGATCGTCGCTCCTGAGTTGTCTGCTTATCTTATCGTTAGCTTTTTCTTAAATTGTAGAGCCTGAATCTGTTTCGAAATTTATTAGTTAGCGTTTATAGTTCTATAATTTCTTCTGTTAGGTATAATATGGTATTTTTCTCATGGTTTCACCCTGCTGCAGTTTCCGGATGTTTAGCAATGAGGATGTCACAATCGGCTCATGGATGCTCGCTATGAATGTAAATCATGAGAACAATCTTGAGTTGTGTTCTCCAAGGTGTACGTCAACATCCATTGCTGTGTGGGACGTACCGAGGTGTTCAGGTTAGTGTTCTAGCTTGTAAGAATGTAAGGTACTCAAAATGCAGAGAGCACAGTTTCTGTGTATCATACTGAAATGCAACAGGAAGAAAAATTTTCATTGATACGGAGTTTAGTCCGAATGAGAGATTGATGATTACTTAGGTTTATAGTCTCTATTTCATAAGGGTTCGTATGAATCCTCAAATCTGTTTTTCTGTTATCGACTCGTGGAAGGATCCTCATGTTAGTGCCTAAGTTGAACGTGCAGGACTTTGTCGTCCAGAGACGAGAATGGTGGAACTTCATAAGAAGGAAGAGTGTTGGGGAAGCCCCAATGTTGCAGAATAGCGTTCTGTTGATTCTTTGTAAATGGTGGAACTTCATAACAACTCTAGTAGGACATTTTTGTCAGGATTTCTAGTAATATTTTTCCTGTAATCCTGCCATTCATATGGCAAATAGGAGTATTGAAATTCCGCGGATAAAATACAATTAGATTGATTCGTATTCCAGGCGAATGAAACTTATACAGAGCAATAAACAATGAATCACTGATTTTATGTCCATTACGAGCCATGTTATTTTGGACTGAAACTATCTGAATTGAACTGGATTGAACTTACTAAAACTGAACCGAATTTAATAGAGCTGAAGTGAACTGAAGTAAGAGTGATTTGTGAAAAGAAGAGCTGAGCTGAACTGAACTGAATAGAGCTAAACTGAACTGAAATGAGCTGAAATTAAGTTAAAACGAACATAGAGTCTTAGTATGATAACTAACTCAAATTCTTATTTAAGACGGATTTATTAGTCTTAGACAATAAGACAAGTCAAATGGATGTATGGGACAAGGGTCTCACTGGTTATTTAGACTAGTAATTGATCGTTTTATATTTAAGATGAATGAATATGACCGTTTTAAGTAAGACCAACTCGATAAGGATGTTGTTCTACCTAATCATGATTCATGACCATAAACAAAAGACTAAAAGAGGTAATTTGTGGAGAAGGAACACACAAAATCATAACACAAATGATTGATAGAAGAGTGAATATCAAGCCATGAACTATCCAATCCAAAACATCAACTTTATTTATTTTTAGGATTATGAGGGACATTGAAAATTTTAAGATATTGATGACCAATCATAAATAGGTATAGAGGCCACTTGTCAAGAAGTTAGTGGGCTGGGTCTTAATCATGGGCCGGACCCAATTTCTTTGCTCAAGTTTATACCATCATCAAAACTTTGATTACTTGGCTTCAAATGATTTTTGTTCATAATTTATAGAGTTGGCCACATATAAATGGACTATGAGGACCTATACATCATTGTTACCTTGTTGGATTAGGTTAGTCAAGATCAGGTATTCTTCTTACTTGTGACGAAAAAGTACTTATGAGTTATGACTTTATACAATAACCTTCACTCTTTTTTTTGCTATCTAAACCAATTTTGAGATGCCAGAGGCTTGTGACACGTCACCAATGAGAATCTGTGATCTAAGATGGTTCCTTTCTAATTTTTTTTATTTTTTTTTAATCAAACAAATTAACATCAAAACCTTAATTTGTGTTTCGATTAATATGATTATTATAAGATTGTTATAATATCTAATATAATTAATATTTTCTATATATCAGTTGATTAATTTCTTTATTCTATGATGCATGGTTTCTTTCTAATTGTATTGAATAACTAAAATCCTTAGTTTATGTATAACATTGTTATAAAATTATTATAATACACATAATTAGCATTAGCATTCCCTCCTATTTAATTTTTTTTTTTTTTTTTTTTTACATTTGATTAAAGTAGTTTTAACAATAGAATAAAAACGTAAATAATCTATCAAATAGAAAGGAATGATTCGTTTTGATATAAATTATTTTGGCCTTGCATAATTTTTTTCCGTTGTTCGTTAACCTACTATTTATCATCCTTATATTTACGACAATATTTGAAACATCATTTTCAAATGTAACACTCATAAATTAGATCCAATTGAAAACATTTGATAATTGATTTACAAAGTACTTTAAAAAGTTTGAATAGTCTAGATCTAATAAAAGTTGTATTGCTAAATTATTTCAAATGTATCAATTATATTTTAGCCATCTCTTAATTATATCAACCCACAAACCATACAATAATTCATCTTTATTAAAAGAATAATAGTACAAAACTATTCATAATTTCATGATTAGAGACCTAAAAGTGATAAAAATATTTGTTAATCTATCCTTTATTGACAAAAATATGAGCTTTTAGCAGAAATAAAGTTTCCAAACATCCAAAAGTTGTATTGTTCTAACAAAATCATGTCCAAGAACATGCAAGTAGATCTGAAAAATACAGCAAAAACTACAGGAATCTCCATTGAAAAGATGATCATCAAGAGATAAGGACTAGTGATATGTCATGCATGAATAAAGAGAAATGTCATAGAATTTTAACCTTTAATAATATTAATGGAGGAAAATACCAAAAACCCTTTTTTATGTATTTATAGAATTAATATTAGTGATAAATATCAGGA
>JAGPOY010000172.1:0-28936 GCA_018983105.1 Silene uniflora | reverse complement strand
TCTAAATCTAGCACTACAAAGCCATACCTAGGAAAAACATACAACAAATAAAAGACTAGAGCTACAACATTAAAGAAAGCTAGATCCGTGATGATAGGATCGAAAAGGGAGGATCGGGCATGTTCAACCGGGCCAGCTTCACAAGCACTCCTGCCTTCAATGTCGCATCGACGCAACCGAGCTGCAGAGTGGCAAAGACAAGGTGTACTTCCGCTCTTGTGAAAAGTGCGAAGAAAGAAATGGAGATGAGCGAGACGACGAAGTCTGCCATCGACGGAGATAAATCTCCTACACCTTAGAATCCGAACCCTTTGACCAGAGAACCAAAACATCAAGAAGTCCGCCATGCAAAGAAGACAGTACCATGGTGGTCTGTTAACCAAAATCCAGTCGAAGAAATCCTTGTAGCGACCTCTTCTTTGGAGTCCAACCCACACACCAGAGCTAACAATCTCTTTTAGGAGATTTCTCGGGACTAGAGAGACGATCCTACAAATTACGTCACTGGATACGGGACAGGACACCCGTAACCAAAGTGATGCAATTATTATTAAAGTAAAAACAGGAAAAAACCAACAGTAATCAAAATAAACCATCATCAAGAAGCTGAGACCACCACATCCGATCCAACCAACTACACTCCATCGCCATGCCTCCACCCTTCCCTCCTCGCGTCAGAACAGCCAAAAGGAACCCCAATCAGAGAAAACTCGCTCCAACAACAGGAAAAAAACCGCCACACCACACGAACCACATAGGGGACAACCGTCCCAACCAACCACTCCAAAACCGATACCAAGACACCGGAGATCCAAAAGAACCCCCCAAGATCGCCGGCTTGCATGCAATCGCCCCAGCCCAAAAAGGACACATTCCGACTCTATTAACTCGGACACAACACTACAGCGATACCCGATTCACCAAAAGACTCCTCCCAGGACCACCGCCTCACAAATAATAAAACCAAACAAAGGACAAACCTGACAATCACCTTAGGAAGAGACAAGGGACTGATAGGTGGGGGGAATGGGGGGATCACCATATCAGACCAAAGTCAAGACCACATAAAAAACGGAGATAAAAACTGATGAGCTATACTCATCGACAGAGACGGACAACCAACAAGAGTGCCAAACCCAGAGGTGGGGGAAATGGGGGGGATCACCTCTGAGTTGGACACAAGGACGACGGTGACAGGACAAGGGGACAGAGGGACGGGACCGTCAGTGAAAGACCCAAACACGGACACCGATAGCAAAAAACGCTATCAACAAGACCGACACACACTGGGTCAACCAGAACTTACCAAAGGGGATTGCATGCAAGGCTTCGACGACAGGACAGGGGAAGGAAGAGCGGAGGGCATCGGAACAAAAGAAAGAAGGAGGCGAAACCAACGGACCACCGACAGCAATCAAGATCCGTCAGAGAGAGGGAGCCAGATCGAGGAATAAAGAGCTGTAAAACGACGGAGGCAAGAGGGATCGCCGGAGATAGGCCCAAGAAAGAGCCTATCTCCGGCGAAGGGTAGAGGAGACAGGGGAGGTAGTGAGTGGTTAGGGGAGGCGGCAGCGCAAAGGATTAATTAGGGTTTGAGTTTTAGGGGTTTTTAGAGAGAGAGGGAGTTTAGAGAGAGAGACGCTTCGGTACTGCATACATCTGATCCCCATACCCTCTAGGATAATGTTGTATCAAGACAATTTTACCTTGTGTTATTCGTTTGAGGTTGTCCGAGATTTCTTTTGCTAGTAGAAAATATTTTAGGGGGGCTCACACGTGACACGTTAGCTCACGCTAATTCTTGGAGCTACGGTAAAAAGTCTTGGCTAGTTCACTGCCCCCATAATATGTTCGATATGTTTTGCTTGATTTAGTTGGGAATGAATTAGGCCCTTGCGAGTTTCTATTTGAAAAAAAAAGGGTTATAAGTCTATAACCATGATTGAGTAATTAGGTACGTGCTGACTGCTGAGAATTCAATGTTACAACATCAAATCATATAGTACAATGGAGAACATCTAAGATGACCATAAGGAGTTGTCTTCTTACATATACCAGTACATCTGAACCACACCATTAACAGCTCCTAGTTTTCGTGCTGCCCGTATTATCCAGTGACAGAAAAGTTACAGCTCTAGATATGTACTCAGATCAAAGGGGTGTCAATTGACCTGCATTAGTCAATGATTTCCAGGATGACTCTAGCCGCAAAAGGTGCAGTTTCTCAACAAATGGTTCCAATACAGCTGCCTCTTCCTCTGGTGCAAACGCCATGCATATACTAAGCTCTTGGACTGCCTTTCCATATTCCCTGATAAGTCAAGTTAGTTAATAACGGTTCTGTGACAATTGACAAGCAGTTGGGTAAACTAACAGGGTTGGTCTCACATCATTCACAAGTAAGACCGTTTCATACAAGTTATTGTGATCATGAGATTCGGCAAAAGTTTAAGCAAATACCTATTGTAATACAGCATCATGCCATGGTCTCTCCTTAATGACCAATTGTGCGGCTGAAGTATTAAGAGCCTTTCTGAAGCCATAATTGCCAGCCTATAGATCAAATGATAAGAGTTTAGGAACAGGCTAAAATCATTGGACGTGCCATACAGAAGTTAATGGACTACAAATCCAATTCAAGCAAATTTGGCGCAAGATCAAGGAACGAACTTAATTAGATTATTACTAGGACATATATCACATAAAGGAGATAAAATGGTCAGAAGTGGAGAGGAAACATGGCATAAAGGCACTCGATGCAATGGAAAACCAAGCAGAGCAAGAAAGTGAATTTTACAAGTGAATTGTGGGGGTGAATGTTTCAGAATAATAAGCAGCTGCATAGAGCTAATGTACTGAGAGAAGAGTGTTATATGAATTGTGTAATAAAGATGGTATAGAACCTCAAATCATGCGGCCTCAACAAAGGACGATTTGACCCATCTATGTTCTCAAGCTTTTCATCATGAACATCTCTCAGCGCTGAGGTTAACATTAACCCATGACTTGATCTTGAAGCACGTTTCCAATGAAGCCTCTGCAGGAACAAATTTCATTTTTCAGATAAATTTTGCCCTAATATATCCAGTTATTATCCCACAAGGAAGAGGAAAGCCATTGGAGCACAGGGTTTGCCACTTTGCCTATTGCGAGAGCTGAGATGACAGAATTATGGAGTTAAAATTGTAGCTTACAATAAGATTCGCTAGAGCAATGCCAATAATGTCTCGATTAGTAGTCATATCAAGACTCAGAAGAGAGTTGCTATTCAGATCGGAGGCCATAGATCTTGGATCCTCGACACACCTCCCATTAACAACGGCAAACAGACTATGCCCAGAGGTAACCTTAAAGAGTTCCTGTACGAGAAACAAATTTGACCAATTAGTAAGCAAAGAACTCGGAAAGGCTCCCTGATCCTCTACAGTTAGTAAAACAGTATTCTATATATAAGATCAAAGCACCTCTGTATTCTCTGTTTGAGGCCATATCAAGAAGTCCTCTCCCACCCGAGATCCCACCATGACCAAACCAAGTCTTCGGCAAACTTCTATATATATAATGCTCAACAGTATAGCTGTTTACAAGGTAACAAGAAATCAGATATCTTTGAGCTTAATTTGAGATAGGAAAAGGAAGAAAGATGAGAGAGATGGAATATTGATAGAGAGCGCTTACCACTGCCTTCTCCGGAATTTAAAACGCCATGCAAGTAGGAACATTTTGGCTCTACAGCTATAGATACCCTTTTAAAACCTCTCTCTTGAAAAAGAACTACGTTCACAGCCTCTATGACTTCAACCAAATGGCAGCCTATGTCTCGTGGAACTAACTCAGCTTCAACTTCTTTGGCAATAACATCCAGTTCATCAAGCCACTCTGACATTCTCTTTCCTCCAAGAGGCATAAGCTCCAAAGGATCACCCTCATAAACACGGGTTGGTGCCGTAACATCTTTTCTCTCATTTTGACGTGAGCGAGCATCCATCTCTCTCTTGAAAGCCATAGAAGCTTCATCTTCAGCAGCAATATAAAGAAGAGTCTGTACAATTGAGGAGAGGATACTACATCAGATCAGTTCATGTCTGAAGCGGTCAGAACTGAAAATGGAGTGCATACATCTTTGAGAGTGCTAAGGCCAGACAATGAGATTGTTAAATTAAATTACACACTGAACCTTTTTTCTTTTTTTACCAAGGGTCGGAATTTTATTTATCCAATAAATCAATCTTCGACAAGGCTATAACATACACATTTTTTCCTATTTTCAATGACACAGTAGAGCAATTTATATTCCGAGATAGACTACATAAGCTGATAATCGGATTACGTACGATATGATTATATGAGCTAAACTAGCAAACAAAGAAACACAACAGTAACACTATAATCCAACTCTGCCACTGATTATGCAGATCTCATTGGAAAATTATTCTGAAAATAAAATCTTTCAGCTTCTCACCTCAAGAGATGAGCAGGGAGTGAGCCAACATACTCATCAGTATTACCTTGGCAAGGGAGATGTCTTTGTCCTTCGACTGAAAAGAAATCTCCTCAGTGAACTTCTCCCTTGCAGCCTTGAGAACCTGGACATCACAACTGCAATTAACCCTTGCACTCAAAGAGCTCAGACGGTAGACATGCTACCACTAGAAATGCATGTTCACCATACATGCCTGAGTTTTCTGAAATATAAGCGATCACCCAAACCATAAGAGAGAGAGAGAGAAGTCAGACTCGGTCATATAAGAAAGAAACATTGTAGGAAAAATAAAAATAGATGATTCACCCAGGATCTTGGCTCCAACAAATAAAGCTTATTCGAAAAAGACAAGACACTGACAAAGATCACGATCAGATAAGTATTCAATTTAACATATGTTACATGGTAATGTTGGAGAGTCCGTGACTATATAAATCAATGCAGTTGAGTCCATGACAAGGATAAGTATTAAGAAGCTAGACATGCTACCAGTAGAAATGCAAGTTCGCCATATATGCAGAGATGCAAGTTCACCATGTACGCGGTCACACAAACTATAAGAGAAAGAGAGAATTCAGACTCGGTCATATAAGTAAAAAAACATTGTAGGAAAAATAAAAACAAATGATTCACCCAGGATCTTGGCTCCGACAATAAAGATGGTTTTTAAAAAGACAAGACCCTGAGACGGATCACGATCAGATAAGTATTCATTTTAATATACTTAACATGGTAATGTTAGAGAGTCATGACTATATAAATTAATGCAATGGAGTATATGTGTCATTCAAATGGCTAATTTGAAAGGAAAATTCCAATCTATAGTATAGTATAGCTATAGATCGTCGTACCGCCCTCAATTTGAAAAAGATTTTTCAAGTGTCTTAGTAAGCATTGGCTTCGTTTCCTTACTGCTCTAACGAGGAAGTAAGGTTTTTTTGTAATGCAGCAAGTTAAAAAAATGAACCAGAAGCAGAACAAATACACACTTGTAATAATATGACTATAGCGAAGTTAAAGTTGGATTGGGTAAAAACCGTAAAGTCCAACTGCAATAAAAGAGATACATACGTCCTGATAAAAGTTAGGGCCAAAAGAATCCGTCGTCGCTTGACCACTAAAAAGTGGAGAAGCTGAAGCAGCTGCAATGGAAGAAAAGTAACCAATTCTAGACCTCATCTTCCTTTGGTGCCCGAAAGTTGCCACCATCATGGGTTTCAAGAACGATTTCGTCGATCCATTTACAGTGGAAAGATTTCCGGCCTTATCGTCAGAGCACCTAATTGATCATAATTTTTAAGGTCTTAAAACAACGAGTATCCTAGAGCAAGTACGTTGCATACTTACATGTATCAACTTGAGAAACTGTCAACTCACGACTCACGACTCATTACAGCACTTTTCAGAACAGATTTTTGACAAAATTCAATACAGGCAAATTCTTCCAGAATCTATAAATAAAACCCATGATAAATTTTCATTTTTGTATGGGTTTTCAACATCTCATCACGTTAGTGTCAAGTGAGCTTCAAGGACAATTATAGTTTAATGGGTTCGACAAGTTTCGACCCAAGATCATGTCTATCTAACTACTCAACTAAGTCAGCTGATCTATTTTCTTGAACTCACTTTTCACTAACAAATCCATCATACTATCATCTAACTCTCTGTTCCTTTTTTGCTAACGCTACAAATTTAATTGGCTAGTTCGAAAACCCAACCCACAAAATATGAATACCGTATATTTCGACATAATATACAGATACATGATCTCTAATAAGTGGAAGATCTTAGTTACTTCGGGAACCCTAATCCAAAAGGGTGTAAATTATATCTGACGACCTTAATTTTTTACTCCAAAATCCGCTACTGCCGAAAAGAAATTACCTACTTTTATTTATCAATATTAAAAGTCTCTGGTTTCCGTGTAAACTTTCGCTTGCTAATATTACTCCTTCCGTCTTAATCAATAGTTTACATTTGCTATTGTTAATATAAACTAAACTATTCACAGGGACATAGCGTTAGCTATTCAGTGGGACAGGGGGAGAAAAAAAGTAGACGATGATCCACTAAAAGCCTCAAACCATCGTTTTTTTCAAGATTATCCAAGATTAGCAATTAAAAAAACAATAATTGGACAGCAACAAAAGCAATAACTAAACGTTAAAAAGAGCAACAGCAATAATAATAATTTAAAATTTTAAATTATTACTTGTATAAGAGAAACCACTAAAATAATGACTTCGTTCCGTCTCAATTATTTATTTATCTTTAATTAATGTGCCGCCAAGAAAGAATATAAAAGATAAATAAATGACGGAAAGGAAAGGAATAATATAATAAGAAGAATATTCGGATGATCACCTATGAAATGCGGGCGTAAAGAAAGTTGAAGATGAGCTAACCAAACCCATTTTGCTCCAATTAATTGGACTTAACATCGCCATTTAATTTCTTGATAGTAATTATAGCAACAAAAAATGGTGGTATTTGAGTTGAAAATTCGAGGAATTAATCTAATTTACAGTTTCGTGAAATATACAGGTGTAATTACAAGAATGACCAAGGTTAATTGAAGTAAAATCAGCTGGTTTAACAGCAGTAATTACAGATAATGATGATGATGATGATGATGATGAAGAAGGGAGGTTTAATTCCATTATACAGAGGATTAATTAATGATTAAGATGAAAATCATTAGAGAGAGAAGAGATTAGGGAGATAGCTTGAGGAAAAAGATAACAAATGAATGAATTGGATGAATGAAGAGAGTGTGAAATATAAGTGGAATGGAAATGGTGTCATTGAAATGAAGGGGAAAGGCTGATTACTTGTAGAGTTGTAGGCAATAGTTGTACAACTGTACGATGTGGGAGGGGGAGATATTTATAAATAAACTAAAATGGGTGTCATACTAAATTGAAATTCAAATATTTGTTTTTATTTCTTTTTTAAAGTGTTGTTACATAAATGTGAGATCTAGATTGATTCTAAGTTTTTAATTTCTTTGAGTTGAATCTTTTGAGTCTCGATTTTATAAAAAAAAAGTAATAATTTGGAGATTGGGAGAGTAGTTGCTACTGTACGATGCTTAAATGTTTCTGATGGGGCACAGAATTTAGCCTTTAATCCTTGGTAAGGCTCATAGAGAAATAGAGAACCAATTTAGACCACCCAGCTTAAGTGTGCATCACCCTGGGATATCAGATATCGCACCAAGAGCTCGGCACCATACTCGACCCAAGTTCAGAGGCCGAGTTCAGACCGAGCCGAAACAAGTTCCTCGAGGGGAAGCATTTGCTCTCAGCCTCATGACGTTAGTCGAGGCTAGCCTTAGGTGGGAACAGTCATGTAAGCACCTCGAAATCCACACCTTTCCTCCCTATAAATAGAGGTTAGTGTTCATAAGGAAAGGTATCCGATTCTAACCTAATATCCACTCTCTAAGTACTTCCTATCACTACAATAGACAGTCCGAGATAACTCCTCGATCACGGGACCTGGACGGCCTAGCTAGTGATCTTAAGGAATTTGACTTAGGCATGAGATGGCCTGGGCTTTCCTCATAACCCCCCAATGCTTGGTTTGTTTCTTACTTGCAGCAGTAGACCGAGAGGGGGGATTCACTCTGCGGACCTCACATCCAAGAGAACAACGTCGGACCAAAGTAAGCATAATTATTATCTAGATTTTGTATCAAGGCTTGTGTGTGTTGTAATCATCATTAAGTACATTTATACCCAAAACAATTAGCGTCGTTTGTGGGGACCCTAACACAAAAGTCCCTCAAAAATAATGTCTAACTAAACAGCTAAGATGTCTGGTCTCAACAACAACAGAACCCACCGAATAATTATTGTCTTCGTTCGGGATGCTAAATACGTCTAGCACCACCCAAAAGTCGGTCAGTCCTACCCAACAGCGGCACGACGGAAGCAGGCAAGCGAGCAGGGATAAAGTCTGAGCAAAATTAGACCTTCACCGTTGATAATGACAAGGAGGAAGAAGTAGGCGAAGAGGCGCTAACCCCTGACCAAAATGATCGAATACCTGACTCCACAATGAAACCTTAAGACTTTGGTTTTGCAATACACAATAGCCTCCTACAATGTATAAGTTGCATTTTTTTTTCCGCTGGCGTCTTTTGCCAGGAAGGAATGGGAGTTGATGGGCATTGCTCTCTTCTCTTACGATAATGATAATTATAGATGACAGAATTTGATCCCTTTACTGAGATAAGAATAATCAGAAACGCCCTTGGGAGTACCATGACTAAGGGCACCTTAACCTTGCATATCTTTCTCCAATTTTAGCTAGACTCATTTGAGGCTTATAATCACTCCAAACATTACAACTTAATGACAATAAGAGTCAGAGCCGGCTATTAGGACGTTCAACCGGTTCCACGGAGCCGGGCCCCCAAAATTCTGGGGCCCCGTAGAAACGTAAAAAAGATGGTAAAGGTAAAATAGAGCTAAAAATTATCAGTAGTTGTTAGTGGCTTAGTTGGTACTTGGTACGTTGCACATTCCGCTTTACCTGAAGGTCCTGTGTTCGACCCGGGGGTAGGTTTATTTTTCGATTATTTGTTTTTCAATTATTTCTATTTACTACTAGTTTACGGAGTAATATTCTTCGTTAAGTAATAAAAATGATGGTTAAGGAAGCCATGTTTAGACGACCTCATTTTTTATTTCGTATGTTAAACAAGCCCAAGTACAGTTTTTTTTATTGAATTTGAACTTCATGTTTAACTTTTGACTTAGTAATTAGTATGTTAAGCTTCGGGCCTCATTTTTGTAGTTCGTACCGGGCCACAATTTTGTCCCAGCCGGCCCTGATAAGAGTATAAGACAAACCTTTCATTATTACCAAAACAATTATCCTTATCAAATGATATACCTGTTTGAATTCATTATATCATTAAAATGAATATATACAGTATTTAACTATGGTGACAAGTCTGACAACTCTTAATTAATCTCCGTGCTTTTTATAATATGGTGTCTTGGGTAATAAAATAAGCATATAAGAGTGTAGGTACGGTGCATCATGACGACAAAGCTGATAGTATATGGATTATTGTTGGTCTACTTGGATGTAACGAAGGTGCAAAGACAATAATTGTGCATGTCACCCACTAATTGTTTAAGCAAACTGATGTACAAGTATAATTAACAACAATATAATTGGATCGTGTATCATATAAGAGTGCAAGTACAAGTGTGTTACTATTATATACAGTAATATAATCATAATAATTTCGAGATTGATTGATGAAATATTGAAATGTGACAATGATGACCATGGTAGAGAGATTGAGTGAATATTTTGGTTCTCAAAAAAGTCGGGGAATTAGGTCCATCTACTTGGAAAGTGTGGGTGTGTGTTGCATTATTGGGCTTATTGGATAATGCCTCATCTTGCATTAACCTTTCACAATTTCTTATTTGTGACGGGCACTATTCGTCACAAATAAGTGACGGATATCATATTCTCTCACAAAATATCCATCAAGGGTGAGTGGAGAAGCACATGGGGGGTGCCCACCTTGTCCTCTCTACCCATTTCCTCTCACAAAATACTCGTCGCAAGATCCGACCCGTCGCAAGCAAGACCTACTGAACATGTGTTCTTCTCTTGTCTTTTTACTCCTTATTTAACACTCTCTCCCCGTCATGTGTTTACCATTTTTATTCGTCATTACTCATTCACGTACGAGTTTTACTTATTCGTGTACTTTTTGCCATAATTTTCCATAATTTACCCTCTTCTACTAAAGAACAATCAACAAATTCTCTCTCTTTCTCTCTTAAAATTAATCAAATCTCCATCAAATTACTTTGATTTTAATCTTATTTCTCATCATCAAGTATGGATTCTTATTCATTCTTTGTATCAAATTGTAAATAATCATATAATGATTAAACTAGGGTTGGTATAACGATAATTAAATTTAGGCTTAGATAAAAATTAGGATTTGTCAAATTAGGGTTTATAGAGGAGTTGCAGGGCAGGAGGCCAGTGGTGGTGGTGGGAAGGTCGTCTTGTTGGCGGAAGTAGGGCGGCGTGCAGGGGGCTAGGATCTCAGGTCGTTGAGTAAGTCGTCTGATGTGAGATGGTGGTCGCTTCAACCTTGACAGAATCTGGGGTGGTCGACGACAGTGGCGAGTGAGAGTTTGTAGGAGGCGCGGGTATAGTGTAACAATCCGACCCACCACGGTCGTACACACTTTTGGGCCCGTTTTGTCCTCACTTAAGCCCAAAAGCTCAAGATCTTGTTACTAAGTGGTGGGTGGGAGTTATTATAAATATATCACAAGCCCCATAATCTACCGATGTGGGACAAATCTCCATACACACCCAGATTCTACCGATGTTGGACAAATTCCAGGAGTGTTACAAACTCCCCCACTTAAGAACACAACGTCCTCATTATGCCTCAAACCTGACCACAACCACTCAGTCAAGGCCAGAATCGACCTCCGCTGGGTGTGCGTGACCGGGTACTCCGACCACAGGATTACCACATGGTCGCAGGGTCGGCTCTGATACCATTTGTAACAACCCGACCCACCACGGTCGTACACACTTTTTGGCCCGTTTTGTCCTCACTTAAGCCGAAAAGCACAAGATCTTGTTACTAAGTGGTAGGTGGGAGTTATTATAAATATATCACAAGCCCCATAATCTACCGATGTGGGACAAATCTCCATACACACCCACATTCTACCGATGTGGGACAAATTCCAGGAGTGTTACATATAGGGTGGTGGCATGAGCGTCGTCGACTGAGGTGGCGATGGTCTACAGCGAGCACAAGCTGGATGTCGGAGGGGGCAGTGGGTCTGGGCGTCATGTCTGGCCGGCGAGTGGGGCAGGGGAGGGGTGGTGAGGAAGGTGATTGGGTGGTGGTTCAGTGTTGGTGGTTGAAAGAAGGATTAATAATTAATTCAATGAGAACATTGAAAGTTGAAATGAGAAGGGCAAATTGGTAATTTACGTCCATGAATGAGTAAAATTCGTACATGAATGAGCACCAGCCTTTTTATTTTCAATAGGTTTCACTTGTGATGATACATCCGTCACAAATTTGTGACGGGTCAAGTATCACTCATATGGGTAGATAAGACAAAAAACAAAATACACAGGGAATCACAAATAACTTGTCTTTATCCTCCCATGTTGGTTTTATTTGACCCGTCACAAGCTTGTGACAAATATCGACAGTCATAAATGAGAATTTGTGTTTTATTTTTGGGTGTCTCAGTCATTTGTGGACCATTTTTATATTAGGTATAGTGGTATACTATAAATTGGTTATTTGATCATCAAATTTCAATATTATTCACTTGTCATCCAATAACACTATCCTCAAATGATCCCCTCTCATTTCCTTATTCTTTGTCCCAAAAGTAAAGATAAACAAATGATTGGGACAAATGCAATAAAGCTACTATTTCCGTGTTTTTTTCCCAAAAAATATACAAGATTTTTGTAAAAGAAAGTTTAGGAGTATTACAAACTTACTAGCCCAAAAAATCCACAAAAAATATCACCACCGTCGTCCCACATTCTTTCTTCACATTTTCACCTTTCTCGTTGGTGACCTCACCACACCCCTTTAGCTCACCGACGAGAGTATCCTTCTTCGGAATTCCTCTCTAATCAGATTTTCTTCTACTCCTTTCGGAATTTATGCTCTTTCCTAAGGGAACGAGCTTGTTTCTTGTCTTATGATCTGGTGGTTGTGCTCCGACCGTTCTCTTTATATTCGTATAAGTTGCATGAAGACGATGTTGTATTACAGGGAACACTCCTTCTCTATAAGATCTTTTAATTCAATTTAGGTTTTCGTTTTTGGGGTATCTTAATTTTGATTTGGTTTTTGATTTTCAAGTTGCTTCCGGTTCCACTTTTATCCCTATTTGGTTTAGCTCTTTACAATGGAATATATGTCACTTTTCTTAATCTTTTGAATTTTTAGTTTTCGATGATAATGGTGTGGATGATGATGATGATTTGGTTAAGTGGATTACGAGTATGAGGGAGCCTTCTTTTTACACTATCCATATGATAAAAGATCGCGAAAATTCTCTTTTTAAAGACGGTAATTTAACCTTGGCCGGTAATCTTTACAAATTGGCTCTCAAATTTTTCTGTTTTATTACCATTTCGCCCACACAAGAACAACATGCGGCAACTTCGCTTGCTCCCTTGTCCTTGATTTAGCGGCCTGAGTTGAAGCTCTTTCACTATAATGAGGCGCGATGTTTTTGCAATTTGCCTTATCCCTGCAATGTGAAAGCCTTGTATCGTTGAGGCCGGCTTCGCCTCGAAGTAATTGAATCTCCTAGCAGAGGTCATAGACGATTTAAAGCATGCCTTGAAACTTGACCGAAAAATAAGGACGTTGCTCGTGAACTCGGCAGTGTGACTGGAAGCCTTCTTCTGAATTCCATTGGAATCAGGATTGCCTATCCTTTTGATCCTTTAGGCAGAGACCGGAAAGGCAAGAAATAACCTTTACTACTTTATGTCGATATGGACAACAAGATTGACCTTATTAATGTTTCGAGTGATGCTTTTTGTAGTAAAATGGAGTTGTTGGGAAATGAATTAGATGTGTACAAAATGATGGTTGCGGGAGTTCAAACGTGTTTACGGGCTCCACCATCATTACTGGACCTTACCCTGCGACGCCACTTAGGGGTGATAGTAAGCCCTCTGCTTCCCTTGCCTAAGAAACTACTAAATTCAGTTTCACCAACAAAAAACACTTCCACAAAAATTTGTATCTCTCACCCAATGATTATAAAATTAACCTTGATGCTAGGGAGGAATCTACATTTTTTCCATCCCAAATTGGGGGGCTTGCATGACTGTTCGCCCCTTCAAATCATCACTAAATCTTCTACCTCAACGAGAACTCCCATGAAGATCCTTAACTGGAAGCAACAATTACCTCTTATTCTCCTTTACCCATGAATCATTTTACTACTTTGGATGTTGGACCAACAAACAATCTGAATAATTTTGATGACGAAGAGGCTGATCATCACGAGGTTAAGAGACCACGTTTGTCATCCGAAAGAAGTTTAGGTCAAATTAGTAAGGTTACCGATAATTCAATGATTGAAGGCTCTATTTTGGACATGCGGGAACGCGGACTTTATCCCCTTGCCATTTCAAAATATATTTGTTTTCTTAGCCATGAAGATGCATTCAAAGAGGGCATGTAGCAGATTTGAGGCGAAGACAATTAGCTGGCAATGTTCGACTTGGGTTCGATGTTCGACTTGGGTAACTATTTATTGACGGTTAGAGGTTCATCGGTTTTTTACAGGTTTGAATTTATGGAGAAGGTTGCGAGTTCTAAGAGAAAAGAGGAAGACTACTCAATCTATTTTGATAGCCATTTCCACCCCCCCTTTAAAAAAGGTCGTCTTTGTGTTCTTGTTAATTCGTTTGTAATAGTAATCTCAAAACCACCATCTTATTATTTACCGACAAAAATAACCCGTCTTAAGGGAGATTTAGTCTTTATATAGTGAGGTATTCCAAATTATTGGATGTTAATTCTCCCTTCGTCCCGGTCACGCGTTTACATATTCCATTTTGGGGTATCTCAATCAATTGTTTGTCTTTCTATTTTAAGAATGCCTTTGATGGGCAATTTGATCCTCCACACTAAATTTGATCGACTTGTCATCTAATAATTTGGCATCTCCTCTTTCCTTAGTCTTTGTGTCAAAATCAAATGCAAATAAATGACCGGAATGGAGGAAACAACAACGTGGATTTGGATCAATGTTGTTATATGATCGGGATTTTACTTTGGATCGACGAGGAAGGTCGGATCGTAGAATCGTAAAATTCTACAAATTCACTAAATATAGTTTTTTAGTTGGTAAAATCATATAATTGAAGATCAAAAACACTTATTTATTAAATTTATATCCATAAAATATTGAAAATTAATGATTTTAATATCATTGTTTCAACAATTTACACAAAATTTGTGTTTTACGATGTCATAATATAAAAATATATATATTAATATTTTTGTTATGAAATCGGACGTATTATGATCATATCTCTAGAATTTTTCAAATATGTAGGATCATAAGATTCTACCACCTGAATAGAATCGTAAGGTCCAGAATCAACATAGCATTTTTTTAAAATCGTAGAATCGTAGAATTGAATCGGAATTATGATAACAATTACTCCCTCCAATCCACACCAAACTCCTCATTCACTTTTTGGAGGTCAAACTTCGAAAACTTTGACCGTTAATTCACTCAATAATATAAATATTTGAAAAATAAAATTTACATATTTAGTTTTGTTGTGAAAATATCTTTCACAAAATTATGTTTTTTGCGAAAAATTTCTACGTTTAAAGTACGAAAACTACGGTCAAATCGTCGCCTCGAAAACCACCCAAAAGCAACCGGGGAGTTTGGTGTGGATTGGAGGGAGTATTTGGATAGCCAGCAACGTTACCCATGCAACCAGGAGCCAAGTGGCTGACTCTAAATTACAAAATCAAAAGTCATTAATAATTGGACAGCCAGCTCTATTTTTTTTAAACACACTACGTACGGTCACATCATTGCCCCCGTCATTTTCTACTCACCCACGCGCTTCTTGCCTTCTTCTTGCTTCCCCTTATTGCGCCTCCTTCTGGGCGTCGTTTATCTCGCACGATAATAATTCTTGTATAAAATCGTTATATAAAAAAGTCCATCTTATATGTTATTGTAAATCTTCATGTCCGGAAGTAAATCATAACCATTAACCACTTGTATAATCCGACTTTACATGAAGGTATAACATTTCTTTCATAATACGGAGTATGGGTATGTGTTTTTGCTTGATAATACGTGATATAACTCATAAGACCCTTGAACTCTCTCCCTTATGTAATACGTAGGTTACCTTTATAGTTTTTGTATAAGAAATACTTTAATTAAATGTAAATTCTATTTAAATGTATGTTCCTTTTTTCCAACTACTAGTTTTATGATTTTCACAATTTTAATGTGCACTTAATTTCCTCAAAGGTAAATAAGACCCTCATACTTAGTGGTTTAATAAATCATTTAACCCTAGTGGTGAGTAAATCATTTACTCAAATGAAATTGCTAACCATTCAGTAATGATTAATTTACTAAAAGGTAAATAAATAATACCCTTCCGTTTCAATCATCTGTTTACTTTTTATTTCTTGTCAGAGATAATTTAATTAAAAGTAAACAAATGAACATGACGGTGGGAGTATTTTTGTAACCCGCTAACAAAATGCGTGAAAATACCAAGAATCTCTTTTGTTTAGAGATTTAGACTATTTAAGAGATCATTTCTCGTATACAAGACAAAAAAGGTGGGACGGTACGACACTACTATAATGCACTTGGATAAGATGATCATGTCTTGACAATGACTGATATGCGGTCCGAATTCTCTCCATTAGTTTCTTCTCTCCATTACCTTCCATTATCTCTCAATGGTCCGGATTTTATTCCGAAACGATCCAACGGTCAAGTGGTTTGATAAGGTGAGGAGAGTATAATAATTTTATAATTGTGTATTAGAGGTAATGGACCATCCATTACTTTTGAGGTAATGGAGAGGATCCTCACGCACTAATATGATGGGTTACAGTATGATTAGGAAAGTGACCTAGACAATTAAGGAGGAGCTTAATAACGGAAGAAAAGAACACGCATCTAAACTCAGAAACTACACAACCGGTTCTATTTTAGAGGTAATAACTTAGATGTATATAAATAGAAGATGATTGATTAATACTTCGTATGAATTATGATTGATATGAACAACAAATATACGCCGTACATGAATGATATGAATGATAATCTTTACCGAATCTTGATTCTATTAAATACTCCGTGGTGGTGACCAAAATTTCCTTAATCAGGAAGTCATGGACCGTCCCTGAAACAGTTTTAACTAAATTTATTTAATTTTAAAGTAATCTGGGTTTTAAACTCTTGGCTTCTTACATTGGACCATAAGTTGTTTCATCCTCTGAATAATTTTCTCTCTTCACTTTTTCATAATGAAGCACCCATGAATCGCCATGAACTGTGGCGAAAATGGTTGAAAGTTGTGTATAGTATTATCCACCAGCCGTTCGCATTTACTAGACAAATGAGGGGTTATCAATAGATGAAT
This sequence comes from Silene uniflora, assembly GCA_018983105.1. Taxonomy (NCBI): domain Eukaryota; kingdom Viridiplantae; phylum Streptophyta; class Magnoliopsida; order Caryophyllales; family Caryophyllaceae; genus Silene; species Silene uniflora. Next base: position 12,249 of record JAGPOY010000172.1, on the reverse strand, counting down.
ACATTCCTATCTTTCTATACACCCACCATGTTCAACGACTGCTGCAAATCTGCAATTGCGATCCCTAGATCATCGAACTGACAACAAATTTCTCGACCAAAGCGTTCCTGGTAAAGTTTCTTCAGAGCAACAATGCACACTGGCTTCCTGCAATGCCGATTTAGTTACGTCAAATATTTCGCTTTGAAAATATGCATTTCATTATTGTCGGGTTAGAAAAGGGAAAGGGTCTTCTTTGTCTATCTGTCAAGGGTTGGGGTTATTGCTTATAATTTCCTATATGCAACCTGAAGCACAAATAAGTGACGTGTGTGTGTGTGTGTGTGTGTGTGTGTGGAGCCTGGGGGCGATGGCGGCTGAGTTGTGTGCTGTGTCTGCGGTTGGGATCGAAGTGGCTGGAGGCACTAGGGTGTCAGGAGTAGAGGACAACGGGGTTAAGAGGTGGTAAGCAAAGAGTCTTGTGTAAGATCGTTGTATAAATACAAGTAGTCACTAGAAAAATTACAAAATGAGTAATACTTCTATCTATAACATAAATGACATTGTTGCTTTAAAACGGTCTCATATGAGTTTTTGTCAGAAACATATGGATTTATTGACATCGATCAGGGAAGTAGATCCTTAGCCGATTAGGCTTCGAAAAACATCAAACTCTGTTAATGGTAAGAAGGAGAGGAGGTTGGTTTTTATTGAGACAGTATACACAAGTCCAAAAACATGTACCTAAGTTAGCCACCACTCAAAACGACAGAAAATTACCCGATTTACCCAAACTGCAACAAATGACCCTGTTAAAAGCAGGACACGAATAGGCACGCACACAACTTCCCCGATAATAGTACACCAGAAATGGCCCTATCCTAACTGGAAAAAACTGTTTAGCATATTTAACTCAGCTCACACCACCAAGTCAGGAAAATATAAAGGGCATAGCACTAAAATGAAGGTGGTAGTAACATAAACAGCTGAAAAGCTCTCGAAGGTGACTTTTACCTAGTCTGACATCTTGTACATAGGAGAAGACGCCCAACTGAAATTGTTATTTCTCTGGTGTATTTTGCTGATCAGTGATTCTCGATGAATGAGTGGTTGATCAGAAGATCGACTAATGTGAGAAACAATCCCCACAGAAGACTGCTTTTCTTTGTACGATGCCCAGGTAACCAAGTATAAACCGGCAATAATTAAAGAGCCTCCCAGTACACTGCAAAGATGGAAATTACTTCCAATAGCAAATTAGCCTAAGCTTTTTGTTAATGGACACATTATCAAACCAAACAGTCTCACAGAATACTTTTTGGGAGACCTCTCTATTTACCACTAACTAACCATTAATATAACCCTTACTAATTGTATGACTCATGATTTTTATTTGAGATATTTGCGAGACAGTCTCAGAGAAGACTAACTGTTACCCCTATAATCATAGGGAATTCTGGCCAAATGCCGAGGGGACAAGTGTAACTTTTACTCTTAGAAGGAAACGAATCCCGGCTGAGGTAGGAAGGCAGAGATTAAAATATTGAAAAGCAACCGCTAAAATTGGTCTATCATCGTACAATGGTCTTTATTTCAGTAAGAAGCATAACATTTCAGAAGCTTGACATATATGAAGTTCTGAGACAAACCTTCCCAAGTATATGGGGCTTCCTAGAAAGACTAGTGATAGGAAGGCAGATGCTGCAGGTTGAAGTGGATTATAAAGGGCAACTAATGAAGGTCCCAACATCTTGTTGGACCAGGTGAGCAGTCCATAATTAAAGGCAGATGCCACAATTCCCTGAGAAAATAAAAGCCAAAAAATAATAAATTAATCAATATGTAAACAAGAAAATCATTATTGTTTGATTTTCTTGACTGCCAAAACCTAAACAACAAGACAGACATGGGCGCCCACATCCAATCACACATACACACAAACGCAAAGGTTGTACACTGCCATCCCACAAGATCAATGCTAATGACAAAACGTATTAAAAACTTCGAAATGAAGTTAAATTCCCATATTACCAAAGAAAATGGCAAAACGAAAATAAACAAATAGATAGTGTCTCCTAAACGCCAAATATTGAAAGGGAACAAACAGATTCACCGTCTTTATTCATTATCTTTCCATTTCAAAGAATTAAGCAACCTTTAACTCATTACAAGAAGAATGATCTATAGATCCTTTGAGAAATCTCATGGGAACCTTCAGTCAGATCAGATAAGACCAAGGACAATCTTGAGAGAAAAGTTGTCACAGCTAACTTTAGGTCATACGAGTTAGACCACTGACAACCAACCAATGGAAAATCTATAAGAGGAACGTAGTAGGGGTAAAGGGAGGGGATTGTAAGAAAACATAAATAAGCTCCTTGAGTACTTGTAAGAAAAGAGTTGATCAACGACTAAGGAGGAGCACTGACGGATGATAATCGTATAACTAACGTTCACATTACATGTAAAATTTTCCCAAATCATTTATTTGGAAGCTCAAATGAACACCATAACATAGATAATTCAATTGACACGTGTAACGAATGAAACGACAATCAGCGGGTGCAGTTTAATTCCTATTAAAGCAATGTTTTCAAAATTTTTCATTTCCTCTTAATTTTTCAACCCCAGCTTAGTATTTTACCATTATCCCCCTCCCTGCGCAAACCCAATGAAGAATTATTAACCACCCCCTTCCCGGGTCAAAAATCTTCGCTAAGCTAGTGCATATTAGTGAGCATGGCAGAAGTGATTTTTCTACCACATGCACTTATAATTTAAAGCTGAATTTCTGCATCAAACAACTTGACAGACTATAGCAAAATGTCATCCACTAACCCTTGATTAGTTGATTTAGAAAAAAGGGAAAAATTGAGTTTCTGAATTTCTACCATCAGGATCATGAAAGAAACAAACACATCAGAATAGTATATCAACCATATAACAGAATCATAATAGCAAATTTTTTTAGGTCCCTCTCAAACATCTCTTCTAATGGCCAAATGAGCAAGACGAATGAACTTACAGCATATGTAATGGCAAGCAGCTCAGACTGGTTCAAACTCCAGCCCGTGGACTCGTTGGTCATAAAAAACGCAGCAGTAACCATAAGAACAACGCCGAAGAAATATGAATAAGCAGTTACTGATAAGCTTGCTGGATATTTCTTCAAAACAGGTGCCTGAAAATGTCATTGCAACATAAGCTGGCGTCCACATTCTTAAGATAATAATATAGATAGCATAACAACATTAACAATTCAATCAAGAATAACTAATTCAACCCCGCAATTACATATATCTAATGTACTAGACATAATAGCCGCATTCTTTCTTTAGAGGTGAGTGGAAACCAGGTCGATCACCTTTTGCAAAACATTCAGGGTTATGATGTCCATGCACAAAAGTCGAGCGCTTCTTGCACAAGAAAAAGCCTATACTACCATCGGATTCATTAGTACGTGACACCATATTCATCAAATTCGTTCTCCATATTTAACAAAATATTTCTCTCTCCTTTTTCTTTACATTTTATCCCACAATGGCACTCCACTTGAGCCACCAACAACTCCATCCTTGGGACCTGACCCCACCACTGGACGTATAGAACAGAAGAACACCCAATGAGAACTTTCTGATCACTTATGGATTTTCGCTTGCTTATTAGAGGGAAATGGAGCAATCATTTTCCCTCCCATCCAAATCCCTCCAACTCTATTTTCCTTTTCAAATCAATGCATACAAACAATTTTTGAGCTTCAAGAGCCTTACTGCTTCAATTCCTTTCAGCTCTAACTTTGTTCTGATGCCATTTTGGTTATCATACAGATGGAATTTAGAACACAGGCTACTAACAAACACACGTGTTTCAGTGAACTTGAAAGTTGGATCCCGGGAAAAACTAGTACAGGTATTTATACTAAGCTTTGTAGGCCTAGAATCGCTAGAGGCTGTAGAAACAATGAATAAGGTTTACATTTCATTGTATTGCCTATACGGGTATACCGTCTGACCCATGTTATTTAGTACTATCATTTTGACAAACGGCTTAACCTTCTGTATGATACTCCCTCCTATTCAGGGTTTTCTTCCCTATTTCCTTTTTCGGTTATTCAGGTTTTCTTCCCTATTTCCTTTTTTGGGTTGATTTGTGTGGTCCAAATTCAATGGTGTGTTTTGTGTGGCCCAAATCCACTCTCTTATTTCTTAGGGGAAAATGAAAGGGGAAGAAAACAGTGAATAGGAGGGAGTATGAATTTTTTGTGTTTCTTCAGGGGCAAATATAGGAATGAAGAAGGAAAGATACTTTGAAAGACCGTCAAAACTTGAGATACTCAAATCATCTTACTAAAATAAAATCCAACCATTATCTCAACGCCTTTATCATATATGGGACTGGGACCATATTTGGGGATGGGTAACTTTGGTAAGCCTCGTTGGCCAAAATCTTCAAACTACTCTGGTTTGAAGGAACATCTCCTTTTAAAGAATGCCGAGGTAGAAAGAATAATTATCCTTCAAAAGCTTTGTGTCTTGACAAGACGCATGGGTAATGATGAATTAAACAAAGGCAGGGATACCTGAATAGCTAGATAAGTTGCCATGCACATGCAGTTCCCTATCAGGCACAATACACCAAGATGAAAAGATTCGAGACCATATTCCATAAATCTAGCGACAAACCATCCAACTGGTTCCGGCTGTCCTTTGGCAATTATTTCACCATGGGTTTCAATCTCTTCTCTGAATCCAAATATAGCTGGCCCTTTAAATACAACCATAAAAACAGCTCCAGAGACACATGTAACTGTGCCAGCAACTTTCATTTGCCCTTCAAGTCTGAATAGATTCACTGTTTCTGTGCTGCATGAAAAAGATCGACATAAGCAATTGCAGAAGTAACAGCTAATCTATGTTAATTTTAACACTTTAGTTTGTCTGAGTAACAAATGTCTGACACTCTAACTTTCCATCAGGACACTTTGACACTCCATTCCAGATCATACATGTAAACTTTTCATAAAATAGCCGTGTTCGACATTGTATGTCGTCTGACACTCGCAGTCTAGTCGGAGTACCACAACAATTGACTATCTTAAATTACAGAAAACTAAAATTTGATTGGACTGAGTGACTGACCCCATCAATGCAGCCAAGAGGAAAGTGAAAACAGGTATGGAAGGCTGAATAGCCGCCGCATACGTAGGATTTGTGTAGCTCAGGCCGAACAAAAACAGAAGTTGATTTCCAAAGATCCTAGACAAGTACACAACACAAGTCTCAGTTGAAGAAGGCACATGAATATTAGTTATGAGTAGAATGTTCAACCTTGCAGTACAGAAAAATATAACATACCCAGTTAGCCCAAGGAAAAAAAATGTAACAAGAAGGTTTTTACTGATGGGAGGTCGAACTTTCCTGCACGATGAAACATAAGAATATAAGATATCAATATATCATACATCATTGTTCTTATATTTAGGGTATATGATATGATGCGCGCCGGTTTGGGTCAATTTGGGAAGTAGTCTGTTCAGATCTACATTTTGGGTGGAGTGATTATGAATCGGGTCATTTCAGGTAGTATTAGTCTGATATAGGGTCTTGCAAAATTAAATATATGGTCTTGCAAAGTTTGGGATAGTTATGGATCATATTATACAATCCAAGTTCCATATCATGTTTGATTTCGACTGTGTGGCCTCGTTCATACTGTTCACGTCTCGGAACATTGGGGATGCAGAAAGGAGGAGCCTTTGGTCTATTTGAAGGATGGAAATGTGTCCTACATTTTATTGATTAATGATATCAATGGAACATGTGATTTGCTTAGTTATCACCTATAAACACATGCAACTTACAAGGTCACTTCATACTCCAGCGTGATGTCACCTCTCGATCCATTCATCAATCAACTAGCACAGAACTGATCCGCACAAAGCTATATGATAACTCTAATAACTACTTGATGTATATATAAAATGACTACTAAGATGGTCCGTGGAACAGAAATCTATGTTCATAGACTTTGTACGGAAATGACACTATAGCTGATAGTCTGATAGTAAGAGGACTATTTGCTAATAGTTGCTAATTATCCCTCTTATCACGGGTTATACCAAACAGAGGAAAATATCTCCCCTCTTCACCATTCCATATATTCACTTCTTTAGTTCTCTCACACTGACCCAAGCAACCTAAACAATAAATACAATCTTTTTAAGGTCATTCTGCCAAACCCATTTGCAAGTTCAAGGATACTTTCTAGTGGCCTAAAATAAACAATGCTTCTACCCGGAACATACAATCATCGACAAATTCCCAAAAGACATTCGACCTATCAGTCTTAAACCAAATCTGTAGCTTGTTAGAGATTCACCTAAGAGTACCACTCAACTACAAACTCAATCCTTCTGCAAATGAAGCAAAGTTTTCCAACCCTAAAACGAAGATCAAACAATCTTATACAATGCTCACCATCCCTCCAATCAAATCAAATTTCATTTACTGCCTCCATTACAGTCAACATTCCACATTTTTCAGAAACTCATCAGATATTTTGAAAAAAAGGTATACAATTGACTGAAACGAAGGCAGCGGTGAAACAAAACAACAATCACAAAATCTCGATTCCTTTTCGCTTCCCGCAATCACTCTGATCAACATACGATCAAACAACTCATAATTCATAATTCCAAAAAAACATAATTGACAAAATTACAATTTACTAATTCTTCCAAAGTCAACCATCAACTCAAAAACAAGACAATTCAATTCCGATTTCCAATTTCCATTGTGCATCCAAAATCCAATTCAAATTCTTCACAGAATTACAATCGAGTAAAACCCCAATAATGCAGGAAACAAAAGATGATCAAATCAAGGCAGCGAAGCAGAAAAAGGCGATACCTTTCGCGGAAAAAGGCGAGAGGAGCAAGAATGGAAAGAGCAAGGAGGTCACGAAAGACACAAAAAACAAGCTGATTAACACCATCATTGAGAGCAACTTTAGTGATGACATGATAACCTCCAGCGAAGAGTTGAACCAACACCATTGCTCCATGCGCCTTCCATGCTTCTCCGCCATTGTTTACGCCGCCGACGCCGCCCATTGTCAACGGCTACTTTTCTCCCTTCGTACGTTACTGCATATGGAAGATGAGAGTTTTGAGTTTGTTTTTGATTTTTCAAGTTTTGAGTTTGGTGGAAAATTGATACAACTGGATTAAGTTGTGACTTGTGACTCTAGAGTTGGCAACCGGGGCATTCGGGTCGGGTTTGGCTGTTTGGATCGTGTCAAGTCAGATCAGGTCATATCGAGTTCAGGTTATAGCGGGTCAGCAAGCCTTTTTGGGTTGAGTGGTGTCGGGTTCGGGTCACTTTGGGTTAAATGATGTATCGGGTCCAGTCGAGTTTGGGTCGGGTCATTATCCGGTCCGATTACTTTATTACATTACACCAATTTTTTACCATTAAATTTAGTTTTTAACCATTATTTGGTTTAACTACTATTAAGTCAAACATATCAATCTAAACACAAAATCACTCTCATTTACATCAATATTAAGTTTAATAATTGTCGGGTCATCAATTTATTCGAGTCAGTATCGGGGTCGGGTCTGGGTTGGGTTCGGGTCACTGGTTATCAGGTCATGTCGGGTTACGGGTCATCATTAGGTCAGGTCAGTCAATTTTAGGTTGCAATATTCCCGGGTTCTGTCGGGATTGCTCGGGTTAGTAGGGTTGGGTCAGACTTGTCAGCTTTAGTTATGACTCCTATGACTGGTCCTACGGTCTTACTACACTCGAATTTCAGGAAGGAGCTTAAAACGAGTTATGAGTCGGCTTAAAATCGAAATACGGGTCAAAAATAGTTTACGATCCTATTTTTTTCCCTTTCTTAAATCTATTTTTTTCTCAATTTTAATATTAATATTTTTCTCATATTCATTTCTTACATTATTTATACTGATAGAATTATAAAAACTAAAGCTATGATAATAAGTATTTTTTATTACTCATGATATCAAAGGTATTCATCGTATTTTTTTTTTATATAAAATAGTAAGATTAATATTTTTTTTCAAATATGATATATAAATATTAGTAACATTTATGGCTTCTAAAATTAAGTTGAATAGATAATAACATTAGATTATTTCTTTAAATATGTTTGATATTCTCATTTAAACTAACTTTGATTCATGAAGACGAGCATGCCTGGTCAGGAACCCAAAGTTAACAACTCATTTCGAATTGGAAAGCATGGGTCAAGATTTACGAGTTTCAACTTAGGAAAAAAACAACCGGGGGCAAATTTTGACATGTCTAATTTAATCAAGTTCGGAGTAGTATCATTAACAAGNTAATTTGATTATTTAGTTTACTATTCTACTAGAACCGGTAAGGAAAACAATGACTAATTTTTCGTGTTTATGGTCGATGATGTTTGTCAATTATGAAAATATTGTATTAGCTGAAATTGATATTGATTTACTTTAATTACACTTTTGTCATTAATTTTGTATTGATTCGAAATTTTGTAAATTAATTTTTTTTTTGAAGAATTAATTGTACAAGTTAGCCCTGTTCTTTTCTTAGTTTTAACTCGTTTCAGTTTAGTTCAGCTCTATTTAGCTCAGTTTAGTTCAACTTTATTGAATACATAGAAATTAACTCTTACTTAATTTCAATTTAATTAAGTTTCACTTCAGCTTTTTCGAACAAGAAGAACAAGACTTTTAGGTATAAAAGTTTTGGGAAAAGTCGACCACGCAAAGTAATAATTGATCCGAATTGGTACTCATCTGCCCCGTTTATAATCCAAGACGTGGTCAGCCCCAGGCCATACTCCAACCCAAGTAGCCGAATAACCCAAATACAACTCCCAAGCCTCCAACTCTTTTGACTTGTTTTGGCTGTTTATACACGGAAATAATAATTCATCTAGATGCTGCCAAAAAAAAAAGAAAAATCCATCTGCTTATATACTAAGGTTCCAGAAGTGTGTGTGACCCACCCGTTGTTTTTAATAATTGGCTGTTTTTACATATAGTAGTCAGAGAACAGGTGATTGCATATTGAACAAACACAAAATAGTTAACATTTTAGTCTTCTTCTAGATTCCTAGAATTTTTCTTATTTGGTTTACATTTTTCCTATATAAAGTCCCACATAATTAACTACCTGCCTTACTTGAATCATAATCTTTCTTTTATCTTTGAAGCATGGCTTTATTATATCATCGACGACACATGATATTATGTCAATTACTCGTTGTTTTGGTGATTATTTTATGTTCATGTCTAAACTCGAGTTTTGTCGATGCCAGGTTAATTCCTCCACCACCACCCCTTGATCGACAAACAAGTGAATCGTCTAGTGATGATGTTCAAAATGTTAAGTATACCAGGTTTGCCATGACACTTGGTCTTCAATGCAAATGTTGTGATATCGCGGTTAGTAGCGAGTGTACGCCTTGGAATGGTTCGTCATGTCCTGATCTTCGGTGCTCATCTTGGAGACAATGATTATTTGCAAATTGTAGTCTGTATGTAATACTCCGTAGTCCGTAGTAGTATATAATAGAAGTACTTCGTAAGTCAGTAGCGTAAACAGAGTAGATTATATTGTGAATTGCAACGGCATACCTATGATTGTAATTTGTAATAGCAGTAACACTCTACCAATGATTGTATTTGATCAAATTTTGTAAATTAAAGAACATTAACTAGTTAATAACTTAATATTACTCGATCCTTTTCATTGATTTCTTTCACCTCTCAAATGACATACTCTCTCCATCCCACTTTTATCGTCATACTTTGTTTTTTTGGGAAGGATCTAATTAAGAAATATGATAGAACTACTATACTATACTTTTAATCAAGAACTAGTTTAAACCCCGTACAATAAATGCACGGTATATATAGTTTTTTAAATAAATAAAGTATTTATTAAATAGTGATATTTCAATAATTGTCCATATTTTCTTATTATTAATTTTGCTTTGTTGGCAATTAATCAAGATAATTGAGTTATGTATTCAAATGTGTTTTTAACATAATATTTTTGTATCCACAAAGCTAATGATTTCAATTTTTAAATTCTCTCTTTTTTTTGTCATGAGAGTAATAATAGCGATTTACGAATTCGTTTTATATGTAGGATTTGTCAAGTCATTCTCAAATAAAAAATTAAGCAATTTATAGTTTTATATAAATTTTATTTATATTTTAATTAAGAAATTATAGTTTGGAGTTGGGTGAATAATATAATTTGATGAAAAAATTAGTTTTAATTAAAAGATAACAATTTAATGAAATAAAAATGTAATTAGTGGTGTTAGTCTAGTGGTAGCTGTGTTAAACCTTGAAACTTGCATAAATGCAGGAGTTGAGAGGTCCCAGGAGTTGAGAGGTCCCAGGTTCGACTACCAGCTGGGGCGATGACCACTCGGTCACTGCAGCCCCCAAAGGGGTAACTTACATGGTCCATGTGGTGGTGCGGGAATGCATGGGCCTGGGGGAGATTTAACCCCCTCGTCACCAAAAAAAAAATGTAATTAGAAGTTTCCCTTTTAAGTAAATGCACAAAATTTTAATTACCTTATTTAAAAAGATGCTTTTTGAAGGGAAAAATGTGAGGATTTCTATTCATTTAGTAAATAGGGGATAAGCTAAGAATAATCTAAGATGGACAATTTCATTTTGGTAGAGGGAGTGATATATAGTGTTAAAAAGATAGCGGTAATAGTGGTAATCTACTAATTTTTCATACTAGACTTACAAAGGGGCCGAGACCATTAAAGTGGGATAAATTTTGAAATAAATAGGACAATAAAAGTGGTACAGATGGAGTATCATTTAAGAAATATATAAAAAAAATGCAAAAGTAGAGATGAATAAAGTACACTGGCCAAATGCATAAGAGATGAATAAAAGAATAAAAAGAGGAAGGAGTAAAATAAATCAAAGAAATTAACCAAAAAGGGAATGCGTGTGATCAATGAAATAAAGGAAGTGGCTCTGCTTTGGCTTTTGGTCCCACATCGATCACATAGAGATATCGATCACATAGAGATGATATAATTGCTGCAATGGTGCACCTGGTTGGAAATTCTAAAAGAAAGACAACAATCAACGTGGTGGGTACAAGAATTACAAATCCAACAAGCCACAAGCTAATATTGTCGAGGGTTTAAGTGAAGGTGATGATATAATTGTTGCAATGGTGTCCGAGATAAATATGGTTGGAAACTTGGTGAATGGATCGTTAACACGGGAGCTACTCACCATATTTACACTAACAATGATCTCTACAACTTAAGGATGTTGATGAGAAAGAAGTTGTGTATGTTGACAACTCCAGCAAAGTTCCAGTCCTCGGCATTGGCAAAGTGCACCTGAAACTCACTTCTGGCAAAGTTTTAGCTCTTGACAATGCTCTATGTGCCTCATATGCGTAGAAACTTGATTTCTGTTGCTTTACTTGATAAGGTTGGTCTTAAATTAAACTTACTTTTGAGCCTGATAAGTTAGTCATGTCTAAAAATGGTCAGTTTGTTGGCAAAGGTTTTAGTAATGGTGGTCTATTTGTTTTTGATGTTGAAATATATAATGAATGCATCCACTTCTTTTGCTTACATAGTTGAGTCCATTGATACTTGCATTCTAAGCTTGGATATGTTAACACTAAATCCATGAAACGCGTGAAAACTATAAACTTGTTGCCTAATTTGATTTCTTATGACATGGATAAATGTCAAGTATGCGTGGAAGTAAAGCACTATAAGAAATCTTCTAAGGAAGTGACCAATAGACAAACTGAATTATTGTTGGAACTTATTCATACCGGCTTGACTGATTATAAGAGTTGTGAGAGTAAAGGAGGTAAACGAGAAGTATTATATAACCTTTGTTGATGATTGTTCGAGATATACTAATGTTTATTTTTGTTGAGGAATAAAAGTGAAGCTGAAAATATGTTTATTATTTATAAGGTTGAGGTTGAAAACCAACTTGATAGGAAGTGATAAGTGCATAATTTGTATACTTTAACCCCTTTTGTTAGCTTCATTTTACATGTCTTTTAGCACTTATCTTAGTGTTTTAAGCTAACAATTGTACTTTTAGTCTTCTTTGTGGAAATTGTCATGTTTTGTAGGTACATTTGGTTTTATGAGCTAAATTGCTACAAAATGAGCTAATTTGTGCACAAGACTAAGAGCAAGCTTCAAGATGGGCTAAGCATAGAAGAAATGGGCTAAGCA
>JAGPOY010000171.1:14871-43828 GCA_018983105.1 Silene uniflora | reverse complement strand
TAATATGAATTTTTTTCGACATACTTGATACAAATCACTCAATTATTATTACTATAAGATGTTATTATATTAATTCATAATCCTTACCTCCTAAATGCATGAACTTCCCCTTACTATTTCTTATGAATAGTACACTCCCTAATGAACAGTAAGCAATAGTGATTTGTTGCATCTGGGCCACTGATTCCCGTAATTCCTCCATCTAAGCCACCCATCTCACATATAAACCTAATCCTACGATATTCCTTTATTCCCGTTTGACTCCCACTTTTTCTTCCCCCTTGGCTCATCAAAATCCTAGTCTTCTATTTCCTCTTCTTCACTCATTTTTCCTGTCATTTTCCTTGTCTCTCTTCTAGATGCTCATCACTTCCCCAGTCTCATTTTCCCACTTTTCACCATTAGTTCGATCTCCCTAACACAAATATCGTTATTTGATTGAAGCCGCTTCCTTATGATCATCATTTCGATGAACTATTATATCAGTGATCAGTGATCAGTGATTACAAAATCTCGATGAACAATTATATCAGTGATATATTCAATACAATCAGTGATAGAGATGGCTTTTTGGACGCTCATGCTTGATTGAGTACTTGATTGTTCAGAGGAGCATACGAGCAGTTATCGGGGCTGAATCAAAGAAGATTGACAATCACAATTGTGGCGCTAAACCAAAGGTTGTTATTTCGTCTACTCATGTCCTTTTTTTTTGTTTTAGTCTACTGATTTCGATCTTTAGGTCGTAATTTCGTCTACTCATGTCCTTTTTTTATTAATCTACTGATTTCGTTCGGCTGATTAGTAAATGATGAGAAATGTTGTTGTTTTAACGCATGAGAATGCTAATGGGGATAATTGTAATGTTTATCTCGTCGGAACGGCGCATGTGATATACATTAATTAGAATTGCGATGAATTGATGATATTCGTTAAATAGAATTGCGATGAATTGATGATATTCGTTAATTTGAATTGAGATGAATTGATGAATTAATGTATGATTTGTGATGATATTTTTCGATTTATTTGTTTTAGCATTCTGTTCTTATACGTGATCTGTAAAATGTTGGATAATTCTGTTCCAAAACACTGTAAAAGCGTAAAAATGAGAGAAGGAATTATGAGATGTCATCGTTTTATCGCGTGAGAATGATAATGGTGATATTTGTAATGGTTATGTAGTCGGAATTGTGCATGTTTCTCAGGTGAATTGATGATATTTGTCAATTTGAATTGTAATGAATTAATGATATTACTCCGTAGTTAATGGAGGTCGCATGTTTATACTTTTATAGTGCTCTTCTTGTCTTGTTTTTGAGAGCCTTGGACCAAACCACCGAGATATATTTACATTACTCTTGTTTATATCTCATGAGTTATGAACTTATGATATACTAACCCTGTCATTCTATATTTTAGGTCTTTGTTGATCATCTGTCATATCACCGACCCGGAAATCCCTATGCCGATAGCTCAGGTGCCTTCGGCGATAATCAGGTATACGCTCTTTAATCTTTGTAAGACATATGGTGATTGTGATTGTGATTATGATTGTATACTGTAATGTAAGATCAATTCTTATCAGCTTAAGCATTTGACTTATTTTATGTAATAAGCTAACATATTGTTCCTGTCCCTCTATTTGAACAGTTCTGGTTCACTTTGCTTTCCCATGCAGCCTGTGAAGCACCTCTTGTCCTTCCACTTGGAGGCTACACCTATGGACAGAAGTGTTTGTTCCTTGTCAATGATTGGCACGCAGGCCTTGTATCAGTGTATGTGCGAATCACCATTTTCTTCTTCACACCTCTTAATCCCAATGTTTGTCATATAACTTTTGTACGCTCTCTTGTTTCGATGAAATTTCCCTCGCTAAATTACGAATGCTGTTAACCATAGTGAACTGATAACGTGTCATTGTATGCAGACTTTTGGCATCTAAATACCGTCCATATGGAGTATACAAGGATGCACGAAGTGTACTTGTTATACCGTCCATATGTGCGAACCTTTCTTATCAAGTAAGTGGCTCATATTGTTCTCCAGCTTTTGCAACTTCTAAGTTGAGTAATTTCTTTTATAGTGTTTGAGATTCTCCCAGTGGTTCGTTTACTTCTCAGTTTTATGCTATACTTTATGGAGGGAATATATACTTTTTGGCTGGGGGCCGGGCTATTAAGACTTAAGAGACAAGGAGTAACAAATGCTACCCCAAATCCCAAAATCCGTGAGATAAATAAATTGCTATCCTGAATTCCGCGTAAAGATGATAAAGTGAGTTTTGTTTACTCCGTATATCTTTAGGGGCATTATTTATGCGCCTTGTTAGATGGGTAGTAGTATTAACTAATCCGTATATCTTTAGGGACAAAGTTAAAGTCATCCTAAGATTGTTAGAAGGTAACTTATCTGATTTGTCGTATACCGACACCGTCAAATAACCATTATTACTCCTCACAATTTGCCTGCCCGCTTTATTTAACCCAAGGAACCCTTCATTAGATTTACGGACATTTTTGTTGTGGGACCCCGAAATCTCCAAAAATTGTGTATTAAGCTTCAATTTTAGCAGTTTGCTAGGTTGTTTTTTACCTCATTTTTTTTATCCCGAATTTTAACATTTTACAAGGTCGTCTTTGACCAGATTTTTTCCCCCCAATTTTCGATCTTGTTTTCCAATTTCTGAATTTTTATCACTTGATCATCAATTGAATGACCTTACCTTAGTTCTCATCTCCTATTTCGCCTACCTATGCCTTTAGTGCTTTTTAGAAATCGAGTGTTGCAAGTTCAGGGCTTGTGATAATCTTTTCTGAATCACTGTATTCTGACATTGTTTATCTTCTTTTTGATGGCTTTTAATTCAGCAAGAATATAATTGGATCACGCTTATGAAGTCCCTACAGCCCATTAGATGTACTTTAGCATCTATTCAAGCCTGGTTTTTGGAGGTGATGCGTCCATTAAATATTCCGTTAGAATTCTGAATGTGGCTCCAGGAAAGATAGACCACATATTTCCCTTTTGAGTCAGGTTAATTCTCATCTTATGTCGTTTTTTTTCTTAAAAAAATAACGAGACAGTCATTTATGAACCGCTCAATTTCATCTAATCCTTGTCGTTTGAAATTGAAATGCATGGGGAGAATATAATTCTGAATGTGACTCATTGTATCCCCTTTTGAGCCTTGTAAGAAGTATCTAATTTTGCCTGCATTTCATTCCTTTTCATTATCAACTTTGATATGTCTTAAGTTCGACTCAAGGTAGGTTCCATCTACCTTAACATTGCCACTTCTTTAAGTATTATATAGATGAAGAGGGGACGGTACCGGGGTTAGGGTGAGTTCAGTGGTGTAGTGGTGGTTGGTTGGTCTTCGATAGGTAAACAGGTGATTGAGGAGAAGGGAAAGATCTCGATTATTCGGTAACTCTTATTGTTGCGTTTCTTTAGTGTTTGTCGACCCTCTGTCACTTCAGTCGGACATTAAGGCACTGGACCAAGTTGCTATTTACTTGCCCAAGGCATGTTTTTCCCCGGACCAACACTATGTTGCATTGTCACGAGCCAGGAAAGCAGAAAAGGTTTCAGTAGTTACATCCACACCTCCAGAAACCGCACCTCAAAACTCTGCCAAAAACATTGTTTCATACGAAGTACTTAGACTTGCCGGCATCATCTGACTAGCACAGGTTAGTAGCATTCATTTTAAGCATGGTCAATTCACAACTCCAAGAATAACCCCAGCTTCATCCAGATTTAACCAAACCCCAAAACATACTTCTAATTATGTGTAAATGGTTGATTTATAGGGTACTGCCGGCAGAGCAATGGTGAAATGTGCGTGCATGCTTAAGCCTTTTGGAGCGGTGATACTGGAAAAAAAAAAAAAAAAAACAACACAATCAGTGCCGATTGGTCATATAACACTCTCACAAACCACACTTTTATAAAATGGTATGACCCGGCAACTACGCTTCAGTGAGTGTAGCAAGTTTTTGTGAAATTACATTTCCTGTAGTTGCAGATGTGTCATTCATCTTTTTTCGGGAAGAGGGTTAATGAACGGGCCTTTTTAATTATTAACACATGAGGAAGCATCCCAAAAGGCCTGATGATCTTAATTAGTTTCATTGTTTACGATTTCAAATATCGCGTATTTAGTTGCCCTATTATGATAGTTTGTTGGTTTATGCATTTTACATGTCTAACTCTGCTAATTGCTAATTTTATGCTGGACATACTCAATCCATACGGGTCCCAGGTCAGTATGCTACCGTATTGAGTATCAAGTGTTACATAAATCATAGTGAATTAGGCGTCACTAATCCTAGGCTAGGCAATTCTATTTCCTCTGCACCTAATTAGAGGAATCTTTAACTAAGTATAATCTTACGGAATTGGTTTCAATCTACTAACGAATTAAGATAAGGTATTGTTATTTTGTTATTCCCTTCATTTCCCTTATTTGTTTACCTTTGATTTTGTACAAAGACCAATGAAATAGAAATAGACCAATTACTAGACGATACATTAACCAAATTGAGTGTGGAGAATCAAGTTATTCATCAAAGGTATACCCTAAAATAAAATAGGTAAATAAATGACTGAGATTAAGGGAGTACAAAACAAGATGAAAGTATTCATCCCTAATACTTTATGCTACTTTAGAAAAAATGTATGACATGTAACTCTAAATTGAATGTTTACCTTAATATGTAGCTCTAAATTAAGTAACGGAATTGGGGGAACGCGCGCGATCGCGCGCGTGCCAACAACTAGTACAAAAAAAGATTACATTCATGAGTCACATGAGACCTTCCCTAGTCCCTTTATGACTCATGAATTTGTGGACTAGGGAAGGTCTCCAATGGCTCACCAGAGTAAAGGGACTATGGCTCACGAACTCGGCGGACCAACTAAAGTTGACTCGGCAAGACAATGTAAAAAGACATGGAGTTTGTAGCCATTCTGCATTATACTTGCCAGGAGTTATAGTTCAGACAGGATGCATTATACGTGTCCAGTTGTACACACGCAAACGCTAGCGTCATTTTAAAATATTGCACAGCTTGATAATTTGTTAGCGAAATGGAGAATGATCAAGGGACAATTGGTTAGCTTATTGATAATATCCTACCCACTACGCCCATGGATCCAAGCTGTTTTAATACCCCTAGTCGCAAAAGGAATGACTAGTGCTACAATGTTAAAACAGTAGGGAAAATTGGATGATTAACTGCAGCATACACCATAAGAAATATACATCTTGATTCTTGATACAGCATACCTAAGAATAGAAAAGATTGGACAATAAAGATAATAGCTGTCTCTTGAATTGAATCAAATTTCTCAACTGTACAAATCCCGGAAGGTAAGAGTTGCTACTACCTCTACCTTTACAATTAACACATTTGTCTGACTACATATGTTGCATGCAGGCGTCTTCCAACAGTAACGCTAACTGTACATTATATATGTTCAATCACAATTAAACCCAAGGTTGCATCCACCAATCATCCATTCCCTGAAAAAAGTCGTCGGCTGCCAGTAATGGTTGCCTCGTACAAGTAATCAAGCCCAATCAGGAGGACATTTTGAAGGCAGCTCACTCCAATACATTCCATGCACACTCCTAACTCGACTCTTTTACTTGTCTTTTTTCCCAACTCCATTTCTCTGCTTACTGCACAACCATGTTATAGTGAGACTCATGAATTCAACACCCAACTTCCGATCTGTACTTAGAAATGATATGATTTTAAATACGAGTCTTCAGCCAACACAAATTACATGTCACATTCAACTTATAAAATCTCCCCAATACTTCGTACATAAATGACGTATCTGCCAACAAGACCTTTCAGCATAAATGAAGATCCTAGTAGGCCTAAGAAAAAAAAAAAAGGAAACTTGGTAATAATACCAACCCAAGCACACGCAGACAATGTTAAATGCAATCAGTATTTCAATGTCCCTGTTTGAACCTAAGCAATAAATTGATGGATGAGAAGTCGTGACATCATCAGTGAGATAAGCATACCTTGAACAAGCAATTAGAGAAGAGTGCAAAAATCATTTGTGGAGAAGCGTCCTATCCAGCCACTGAAGATTTAGATTTTGTATTCCGAGGCAGACTACCTTTTCTAAGCTGAGGGTTTTCTATAGAATACACAAGAAGACTTCCATCTTTCGTACCCGCCAAAAAGCACTCTTCAGGAGTCACCGCCAATGCTGTTATAACCTTTCCTATTCCAGGATATTTCCCCACAATGTCAAGGGAGGTCATAGAGCGTACAATGATTTGTCCTTGATCTCCTGCACAAACCAAGAACTCCCCACAGCCGCTGAGTTCTATGCAATTGAGGCGCCCATTAGACTCCGAGCTCCCAATGTGTTTTCCATTGATAGAGTAAAGGTGAAGGCTCAAATCATCATCCGAATATACCACAATTCGTCCATGCTGGGAAACAACAAGCTTTGATACTGCACTGCCAGAAGGATGGCGGAGAGATCTTACATATCGTCCCTCCCGCAGAGTATAAAAAATGCAAGTTCCATCCTTAGAACCGCTTATAACTATGTCAAGCTCAACACTTACATACAAGCACGTTATAATATCGTCATGGCCACACAGAATATGAAAGGGAGTTTCAGAAATGATATTATCTCTACGAAAACCCTCACTTTGGCTGCTTCTAACTCTCTTTTCTGATAATCTAGCTCGACAGACCTTCCAAACCATCACTGTAGTGTCGTAGCTACCGGTAGCAAGTATGCTTCCATCAGAGGTCACTGAAACAATGTTCGTATTCAAATGAGAAAATAAAGAAATAGACTTTCTAATTTGGTTGGTCCTTTTAACATATAAAGCATATATGATTGGTTGATTTCTTGTTAATATCTGTTGGTTAGAGGTAAGACATTCAACATATAAGCTTCTCTTGTTAATTTCTGTCGTTCTGAATTTATTGTTGCTGAATGTTTCGGAGGAGGAAATAGACAATAATAATCTTCTCAGCTGTCAAACAATAATTTGTTTTCCTATTTTAATAAAATTGAACCATCAATTTCATTTGTTTGAAAATAAATGAACTTATAACCTATATTCTTGGCATCTCTCAAGAGTCAAGACTGTTCAATTGCTTCAAGCCATGTACATTTTAAATTTGATAACCAATTGCTTCTGCGCATTCGACATAAAACCAGCTATAAGTGAGCTAGATTAATACCTGCAATAGTGCTGACAACATCTTTATGACGTCTGATGCTCTGAACTACTCTTCCATCAATTAGCGACACAACCTGAAAACTGTTATCCCAGTTACCACATGATATTAGGTAACTTTCTGAAGGTCCTAGTAAAGTGGCGAAGCATTGCGCTCCAAGTTCATGATTTTCAGCCAAAGCGCATCCAATTTTACGGGGATTAAGGACATCAGACCCAATTCCAAAAAACGGATCCTGCAAAAAATCAGGTAAAGTTATCAACTTACTGTAATAAGGTCAAATTACAACAACTGTGAATTTAAATGCTGATATTAATCTAACCTGTGAACCAGAAAATGTAAAGTTTCCCCCAGACTGCAACTGGGTTGTTAACCACATCTTAACTGACATTGTAAGGCCCTTGTTGACCAAAATGACAGTGGAGTCAATTACATGGACAAACAAAAGAGCTGATACAGAATGATTGATGCTGGAAACTATAGATGTCAAATTAATAGAACCAGGAGCAAAGCGTAATGGCTGAGCAATTGGAATTGGTGGTCCTCTTCTTGGATGCTTTGTACGGAAGATCTGGATTGGAGTTTGGCCAAAATTAGCAATCTGATCTTCAATAGCTGCTCTTTGCAAGTCATCATCCATACTTTCTATATCAACAGCGCCTTCATAAGTCAAATAGTAAAAGATGTTTGCAGCCTGCAGTAGCACAGATGATGGCTCATGTAAGGAAGAGCAGGGCATCAATGAAAAACATATTATGTTAACCTCTCTGAGAAAGAAGTGTGGAGCTGGGATGCTCGTCATATCAGACTAAATGAATTCACCTCGACAGCTGGTTTTCCTCTCTGCTTGTAGCCGAAAACCAAGTCAATCCAGAGATGAAGATTTGAGCTCACATATTCACTTTCCAGAGCCTCTCGATTTCTATAAATAAATTCCTCTGTGGAACCCTGAAAACAAGGTAGTCTTGCTATTTTTCTGATACAAATAAAAAACTGCAGTTACTTAACAGTTAAGTTAAAAGAAGTTAAACCTTTGCCCATGGAGGAAGGCAAACATCACCAATAAGTTCACCATCCTGTTTAACACCGAGGTGGTAGGAATTTGAATTTAAGAGAAATTCCGGCATGTAAAAGAATTCGGGTATTAGTTCTTTGACATCACTTGTGTTAGAGAGGCAGTTCTGGTATGTGCCTTCAATGCTCTGGAATAGACGATCTGCATGGTCAAATTTACCACCCTGCATGCAATGCATGTTAGATTGTTAGCATGAACTTGAATATGGCAACATAAAATTAGGGGGAGAGTGAAGGGTCAGCCTGAGTAAATAGAGATATGTGCATCAATTCCAAAACATAGGTGAACGTGTAAAACACTTTAACAGACAGAAAAACATGGGTTATAACACAACAACAGCATCACCAAAAGTCGACAATAAAATTGGTAGAGTTGCTGAACCTCAAATTATACCTGCAGATTCCGATGTAAAGCTGTAAACGGCTCAAGCCTAATCAGGTAATAGAGCACAATTCCCATGCTTGAATAATGAGAGCCATAATAGAAACTGGAAGAAAGAGAATGTTAAATACTCTTTTCTAGGGTTCAGAACTGTGTTCATTCAAAATGTCATCATCGAAATCAATTAAAGACATTACCTAGGGATGTCAGGATCAGAGAAACTGTGATATCTATCCTCAAAAACCTGTATAGAATTACAAGAAAAAAAGGTATCAAAAGGAGTGGAATAAATCTTTTGCATTAAAATACAATGGTAGAAGCCTCCAGCAAGTGAGATTACAAATAACAAACCTCAAATCGCTTAGGCTCTAATGCCCCCACCGGTTTTGACAGATCTCGAAAGGTCGTTGATTTGTTGAAATCGAGTGTCTCTGAGGAATAATCTGCCAATACCCATGGAAAGACAGGATATTGTGTCAAGTCATTGTATGACCTTCCAGCAAATGTGTTTAGAATCATTAGGTACTCAAAATTCGATATTTCCCTCCTCCTCCAGCGCTCCCTGGCAGTTTCAGCCATCGCATGAGCCACACGTCGATCAATAAAGGAGATGGCCCCACTCCTGTCTTTACTACTTCCCTTAGGAAACAATAATTCATTCCTTCTTGTAACTATAACGCTTCCAACATCTTTTGCTATTTTTTGTGAAGGAAAATTGAAGAACACGGGAGAGACAGAATTGCTGAAGAAAATTTCAATTGCACTGTATTGAAGTAGATACCGGGTCCAATGCACAGCTTTAATCTATAACCAGAAGAAACAAAAAACAAAACCTTATAAATCACTGTACGACAATTTTGAAAATGGAACATGTATAGTAAGTCACTCTACCTTGGAGACTTCCCACCTACGATGCCGCTTGATACCTTTTACTTGTTTATCAATGGATCCACTATTATCCTGTTTCTCAGCATGCGTGTCAACAACTACTGGCAATTTTAGAAATTTCTGCTTCTCGACCCCACTTGATTGATCGGTTTTTTCTGTTTCAGAATTTTTTAAAGAATCAAAGGTCTTAAAAACTGAGGATCCTGCAGTACCTTCCACCAGAAATTCACCAAAGAAGTGCAAGACATTTTTCAAGACTGCTAAACGGCCAGCTAGTTTTCTCTTTGGAGTAACCAGAATACAGGAAACAGAAAGAAGAACCTGCAAACCAACTGAAAGAGATGAGACACTAAGGGCCACAACATAATGGTTACAGAATTCCAGTTTTAAGCACATGATATACCTCGCCACTTTCAGTTTCCAAGGCTGAGACACTGGAATCTTTTCTTTCCTGCATTGTTTCTTTCTGCTCACACTCTTTTGACCATTCTGAGGATTGACACTCTGGAACCTCAGAATTCAAGACCTTACAGTTACTTGACTCAGTATCACTCTCACCGGCTTCGGGTACAGAATCATCTGTGATTCGGCGTATCCCTTTTAACAAAAAGCGCTTCATTTGCTCTGGAATTGGTACACCAGCATTATATTTGTCCTCACAGGGTGGAACTACAGATTCCTTTCCTGCAATAATGGGTGAAGGATGGCATAGCTTCTCATCAAAGTGGTAATTTTGTCTCAACTTTGGCCTGCGTCGCCAGGCATCCTCTGTTTTATCAAGTTTCCAATGTCTTGAAGCACAGTTTGGAAAAGGATTAGCTGACCAGGGCCCTCGTTCATCAATTAAGGTACGAAACAGATGCATCCATTTTTCCTGTTTGAAATGTGGTTAACTGAATGTTGAAAAGAAGAAAGCCCATAATGAACTATAAGCAACATATATAAGAACAGCATATAAATGTGCATACAGAAACAATTTGTTGGTCTTCTTCATGGGCTAGTCGGTATGCGGCTCTTCTACTATCATCTGAAGCAACAATTTTTTTCAAGGTGTTCTCTAACTCGTCTTCAAATGCTTTCTTTTGTCCAAATTCTGTTGACATATTGTCATCTTCCCTAGCCCGCACCTCAACTAGTTGTCTCATGCGATCAGTCTTCAATGTCGTTATGTATTTCGCTTCATCAGAAGCCTGTTAGGGGGGCAGCAGAAGAAATGTATTACAATTCCTTTTTTTTAGAGAAACAGTATTATTAGAAAAGCTAATGGTAGGAGGGCAATAAATTCTCAGCAAAAACATTACAAATCATAGTAACACCCTTTTCAGGAAAACTGATAGGTGTCAAACAAAAAGTACATGGTTAAAACTTTAAGCATAGACCAAACAAAAATAGGATATACCGCAAGAAGTACTCTGTCTTTCTGAATCAAATTGTGTACTGCACCCGCTTCTGCCGGTCCAGTGCCAGGATCTAATGACTCATTGCTACCAATTATGCTTGTAGCAAGCAGCGATTTACAACAACTAACAGTTTCTCTGATCAAGTGAGACATAACATGAAAACGAGTACCATCATCGAGCATCCCAAACTGATGCCTTGCGGCTAGTAAAGACCTGCACAAAATATCAGCAATCGTCATAATAATTTCAATACATAAATAGCATGCCAGATGCAACAACATTGCCGCTACAACCATTACCATATAAAAAGCTGTAACCGGTTCCTGCTTTGCTCATCATCAGACATCAAAAGACAGGGCAAAAGTGGAATCATTTGCTGGACTCCCCGCGATGCTCTCTGTAGAGATGATCTACATAGATACAAGACAACCAATCGGAAAACAACTCGTGGGCACCTTTCTCCTCGTAATAACATGGCCTTGTCAACATTTTTACTTGATTTTCCTCCAAGAGCATTTCCAAGCCCACCAGACACAACTACTGCTGCCATTTCAGCAGCTGGGATATTGAGCGACTCAACCAAGCCACGTGCTCTTTGCCCAAGGGATGGTGAAGCCAAAGTTGATTTAGGCAGAATTTTGCTAGGGCCCTTTCCATTCATCTCACTGATTGCAACCCACAGAAAATCGTACAGGATCCACCAGTTATCATCACCTATTACATCTTCTTTGTTAGTAGATTGATTGCTAACTGATAGAGGCCTGTGGAAGATTTCAATCATAAGTTGGCAGAACCAAGAGAAAAGAAAAAAAAATCAAAATGCTGAAGTGGGCTCACTAAGATATATAACATCACCAGGTACAATAACTCAATAAAAAACTATTGATATGGAGTATTTGTTACAGCCAAACGGGGTCTTCCTTCCAAAAATTGGCCAACAAACAATATATTACGGCCACTTAACGGTGAGTGGGTCTCTCATAGTTCAAAATAGCCAACACCAAACAAGTAAAGTAGAATCTGGCATGCAGAATTCAGCTTTGAAATGAAGCACCATTACAGAGGTTGTATTGCTGCGAATTTTCACATCACTCTATGCTAATCCACAAGAAGTCTAGAAAATTTTGATGAACCTCATATATTAAGTTGTAAACTGAACCCTTGACTCCTTGAGTGTCAAAGAGAAAACGACCCAATTAAAAGTGCCATGTGGCCCAGACTGTAACCTCCTATCGAATAATGACAAGTGGCTAAGAAGCTGATTAAAATGGATTAACACAGGTTTTAATATTAGAATCTAGAGAAATTAAGTTCCAAACTCCCCTTTTTTCCTTGTGCCTGATGCTATTGTCCCATATTACTTGTCTATCTTTCACTTTTCTCAAATTTATTCGTTTACTCTCTCACTTCATTTTGTTAATTTCACATTGACGGTTATATACTTATATGACAGTTCATGTTAGCAGAACCCCAAACCATTTAAAGACTAGGCCTTGATTGTAACGGTGGTTATAAGACATTCCAGGAACACTATCACTGCCACGTCAATGACACAAAATGCAAAGAGCCTTTCACTAAACCAATAAGCAAAACAAATACGTTAAAATAACCTCGAGATGTTATCAACTGATTCTCCTTGCAGTGCTTCATGCAAAGCAGCACTCAGATCTTTAAAACCTTCTAACTCGAGCAGCTCTGGTGAAAACTCAGAGCTAGTTGCTGGGAACTGAAAAGGGTGATCATAACAATTAATCATTAGCCAATTTAAATTTCAACAAACGGATCATGAAAAATCTCATGTATCATTGCAGGCACGTTTTGTTTCAACCAATTCCATATGTTTTCCTTTTTGGACGTTCCAATAGATTCTTTATGCTTCCTTTTCAAAAGGTTTTGTATACCGAAATTTTTAATAATATTCTTACCCATCCACCCTTTGCCCCACTTCCTGCACCCAGACGAGCTAATCCGCCCTTAACCACCTTAACCAATCTCCAGCTAGACCAACACCAACCCACCATGTTACCTTCTGCAGACCTCTCCGATCGGCACAAATCCTACTATACAACCAGTTGTACA
This sequence comes from Silene uniflora, assembly GCA_018983105.1. Classification (NCBI taxonomy): domain Eukaryota; kingdom Viridiplantae; phylum Streptophyta; class Magnoliopsida; order Caryophyllales; family Caryophyllaceae; genus Silene; species Silene uniflora. The sequence continues at coordinate 30,773 of JAGPOY010000171.1, read as the reverse complement.
ATAAGCATTGTACAACCCTATACATTAATCCGAGCTTATGTGTAATTTTTCTGAGTTTGTAACAGTTATTTTTTTTATGTTTTAGTGTGTGAGTTCAAAAACTTTAGAGCATAGCTCAAATTCTTTTAAACAAAACTCTAAAACTTTAATACACAGCTCGGATTCTACACCATACAACTGGTTGTATAATCTACTAATTGATCCACCAGGCCACACCCCACCCATGCTCAGAAACACCTCTACCCTCATGTCCCAGATATGGTATGTGTATAAGGTCATCAGCTGGGGAGGGGTCCGGTCGCTAGGTGTGAGTTGGGTTGTCAGGTACTTGGAGGTGGTTGGCGATAGGAGTAAAGCCCCAGATCCTTTACATAACGGCGGACACGTTGCATAAGAGCAGGTTTCCCATATTCCCTTCGTAGAGAGTGAATGGGAGGTCCAAAGTAAAAGCTTTGCCGACAAACTCATACGAAAGCTGATTCCATAACGGCTGTATAATCAATAGTGGCTAATTGATCATTTTTCTTTCTTGCCAATTATAATGGTTTAAAATCAAAATTTGAATATATATAACTATCAGCTTTCTTCATGAAAATTTCAACATAAAAAAAAGAAAGAGAAATTAAGAACTACTACCTTCTCAAAATCGCTTTCAAAACTACCACCCTCACTCACACTTTAGAATCACTTCCAAAATCACTTATCTAGGCTGGTTTTCAATCACCACCCAACTCCCTCACCCCACGAAAAAGTACAACTTTCCTCCTATATTACCCATTTACCCCTACTCCAACCTTCTTCCATTTCCAAGCCAGCTAACGCCCTCCACTTAGAAATCAATCCCTGCCCTTTGAAACACCCTCCCATGATAAATTATATCATGCTCCTGAGATCATAGTACTTCACACAAGTGGGAGTAAAACTCACCATATTCTCCAAAATATATTAGCATATTGAACAAAATTAGTTTTCAGATTCTTCTTATTATGTTTATCTTTTCATCAACTTTTGTAAAACAACTAAATTTATTTTCACACTATTTATTTTTCTTGTGATAACATGTTTTGAATAACATAATTAGGGGGAAAAACAAAAGCTTGAGTTACTTAGTTTGATGCATATGCTAACATACTAATATTGATGAATACGTTTCATTTTCTTTACAGATAGTTATGGGGATTATAGACTCATGTAAGGATATGACAGTTACCTTTTATGAATAAGAGGTTAATTTTGTTGAATATGTTTACTTTTTTGGTGAATATCACTAGTACTAGTACAGTAGTACGGACTACAGAGTACCATACTCAGAGAAAGATATCATAATCACCATCTCTCACCCCTGATAAATTTTCTTTTACCATTGAGATCTCAGGATGATGTTTTCAAGAGCGGGCTTTGGAATTTCTGAGGGTGAGGGTGGTTTTTTAAGAGTGGGAGATGACTTTTCGAGTGAGGCGAGGTTAAGCAGGGAAGAGGGATTTTTTTCCAACAGTGATAATTCGGTGGGGAAGGGAAGTGGGTGACAGTTGTGGCAGAGATGATAATCAGATTGGGTCTGAGAAAGGGGATGAACATGGTGGGGGAGGTGATTCCGACAGTGGGGATTGGACAGACCGGGGGTGACCGGGTGAGTAGGTGACAGTGGTGGTGAGGGTGTGGTGGTTGAGTTGGGTTGGGGCGGTAGGTGGTGCGTGGTGATGCAGGGTGAAGATGTGTTAAAGGAAGGGAGACTCGGTCTAATCGTTATTTTTTTTCCCCATAATTGGGTTTTGATAGTGTTTTTGAAAAGGAGGACAATAATTATGGTACTTCCTCCATTTTTTTCTCTCATTTCATTGCTCTCACTTTTTAAGAGAAGTGTTCAAATGACAATATTACCCTCCCCCCCTCCCTTTACCAACCCCACCACAACAAAAATCCTCTTTCCTCCTCTAATTTCCCCGTCCCCTCTCACACCCACCCTAACCCATGTTACCACCAACGTACGGAGTACGGACCTACCACCACTTAGACCTGTTACAAGACAACCACCTTAGACCCACTACAAGATCACCACTTAAACCCACCACCCCCCAGGACCATCAACCCAACGCCCTGGGGGAAGGCAGAGAAGAGGCAACAGTAGATTTGGTCACCACGCCTCACTGCCGCTAGGCCCATCATGAAAAGCCTCAATCTCATGGTCCTCATCCGACACTCACCGTTGTCAAGGCTAACCCTTAACCATCACTCGACCATACTAAATACCCACCCGAGCCCGAACCACGAGCATATATAGCCGGTTATGGTGGTGGAGATCGAATAAGAAGGGTCAAAGCAACCAGATCTACCCGGTTATAATATTGAAGAGGTTCAAGAGGCACGGAGAAGTTGATTGGTGGTGACTGATGAGAACAGCCACGGGTTAGTTGGTGGTTGTCATCGTCGAAGGAGGAAACTGCAAATAAGGATGCAGAAGATGATATTGGCGGTCGTATAAGGTGGTGGTTCGTGGTCGTCAAGAGTGGGTGAGCAGCCCGTGTAGTAGTTGGTCAGTGACACTGGAAGTGGCCAGCGAAGAGGATAGATTCTAGGTCATGGGCGTGGGGATAATGTTTGTACTTTTAATAGATAGATGAGGGCAATTCAGAAGAAGGCTATAAAAAAAACTCGCCTAATAGGGAGAGAATAAGTAGGAAGAAACGGAAAAAACTTCCTAGAAAGGAAAGTGGGAAGAAAATAGAACATAGTTTTTTTTTTGAACTTTATTACAAAGGAAGTGGTTTTGAGAAACAGGTTTATAAAAGAGTTTTGTTTAAAAATTCCCTTAAAGAAGGTTTCCTAAGCGCACTTTCGAGATTTACATATCTGTGCAATAGAAAGTCACAAAAACTCAGTAAGTGATAGCATACCGGAAGTTTATGATCAATCTCATACAAGAGCAGTTCATCTATGAGTCGGAAAAGATACAAGGTATTGTCACGGCAAGGCTGTGATGCCAGAACATTTTCTTCATGAGACAGCTCTATCAGCTTCTGTAACAATTCCTCATATATGTCACGCAGTAAGTAATGGTATGAGACACCAGCCTGCAAAGGTATGAGCTGATCAACCTCATGTCCAGTAATAACAAATTCAATCCGAAAGAAAGCAGATAAATCATACTTCCTATGTTCCATATGATTGTATACGTTTCTCCTCACAGATTTCAAATGTATACACCCAAATGGAATGGAGGAAGTATTAAAAATTCAAATAGTTATGAACTACTAAAAATCACCTTTTCAAAATGCATGAGAATGAAATTCACTGTCTCCTCCAAATGTTGCCAGCCGCCTTTAACACAAATTATATAATAACAAAGGACAACGCAAAACAACTTTCTGACATAATTTTGCTCGTTTTTAGCAGTGTCACTTTGATTATTTGGGTCAAGTTTGTAACATTTCACCACATCCAGCTCCATTGCAGCTGTTAACCAGGCAGTCCAACCATATTCCTGAAACATGCAGCAGGATTAGCTGCGTTCAAATCATAAGTTGCAGCAGACAAAAACACTAGAAAAGTACCATGAGTGCCTCTATGTTTGATGGACTTGAATCAAGAAGGTCAAGGAGGTCCCCAATTATCTTAACTCGTGTAAAAGCATCCTTACTCTTGGACAAAAATTTGAAAATAAGAACCAATATCTGGGGGACAAAAAAGTGTGTACTGTTTCCTTTGGCCTTCTGACGTTCAAGCAGGTTTTGCTTTTGCACCACCTACAACCATTTCAATTATAAAAAAGAAAAAAGTATGAAAGTCATATGAAGCTAGAAAAATGGTCAGCAAGTACATCACCTGCTTAGGGCTCGCTCCACCAAGGAGAACATCAAACAAGGTTGCACATAAATGCTCAGTTAAAGGAAAGTTAAAAAGCCTTTCAGAAATGGCAGATAGCAATGGCTGCATTTTTGAGTTGGCCCTCCTACTGCATTCTGAGAGAGATTTAGATCGTCCAACAGCGAGGTTGAAAAACTTGAGTCCTTTTTTTTCAGGTGGTACACCAACCAAAACCCTGCCTATGAACTGCAAGCTGAGCAACCTAACTGGTTCATATCCTCTGAAACCAGAGAGAGGTCAGATATAATGCCTTCACGCCAAATTCTTAGCTGAAAAAAAACTAAGAAACTTGCGTCCGAATATCATACCTTTGCAACAGATTGATGAAAACATGACATCCACCAAAGCAGTTGACCTGTTCAACAAACAATGCCAAAACTGATTTCTGAGAGATAGCCCGTATAATCATGTGGAGAACATCTTCAACACAGGCCATGTCCTCACTCAGTTCAAAAAAGGCAACAAGTGCTTTAATATCTGAATCTTCGATGTTTTGTCTGCAGAAACAATTAAATATTGAAACATTACTTCTACATTACAACATAGCTGTGAGTTTATACTTTATAGGGCAAGAAATCACCCCCATCACCAAGACACCCAATAACCCTTTATACAACTATGCAAGACATTAAGCTAATTTACAAAAATTAAAATAAAAAACTATCTTACAAAGCTGAAAGCACCCATACGTGAAAATCGTAATCTTACCTGAGACTCATTTCACCTAAGCTTAGCAAAAGTAGGCGAATTTTACGGATTTCTTCTTTATTAGGTCTCTCCCCAATGACTTGCTTTGTTAGAGGATGCAAGAGAGGCTTTCCTCCAAGAGAAGTTCGACATTTTGAATTATCCCAATAAAAAAGGCGTATTGTGTCCAGAACAAGTGGTAGCCGGCATAAAATCTGTAGCAGTCTTGGATCATTGTCAAATTGCTGAATCAAAAACATGTATAACTCTCGCTGGACCTTGTAAACAGTATAGACCCACACTAGTGGATTGAGAAGTATGGCAGAAATAGCATCTTTCATGAGAAGCTCTGACAAACCTAACCACATAGCAAATAATGTTAACATGTATGGAATGAATTGGACAGTCTTAAGGTGATAAAGGGTATAAAATCCATACCACAGTTAGTAACAACGTTGAATAGATGTTTTATAGCAGAAAGTGTTTCCAAATTAAGTTGCTCCGGCGGAACTGACTGCAGCAGAAACCCTAAGATTGAAAATCCAGAAATTTGAACCATTTGCTGCTGATTTGCCACATTTTCATCTAATACAGAAGCTATGAGCTCAATTACTTCAGCCGTTAGACGCTCCTTTGTTATAGGAATAACTAATGTGTGATTTTTATCAGTTTGCTCTTCAGTCCCATACCAATGAGACTGAGTAAAAAGAGGAAAGAATACGCTTATCCCACCGACACAGTAGATAATCTGTTGCAGCAGACGACGGGAACATATCTGTGTACCAGTCAATATTGTAGCCTCAAAAGTAGTCTTCTCAACTGCCTGCTCCATCATGGGAGCAATATTATATAATGTTCTCTTATTGCTTGCCTGTCATTGAACCAGCCGCATGTTAGAACTTAGAACTATAACCACTATAGGACTACCAAAATTCAGAAACAAAACAAGAAAACCTTTGCATTTAGTCCCAAAATCATTTTGGGTGCTAAACCATCTTTGGCGTCAAAAATTCCACCAGGCAAAGGACTTTCAGATGACGGCACATCTCCATGATCAAGAAAAGAGTACATATAGCTTGGACCCAGGGAATAGATGCCTTTCACTTGTTCTGGAGTAATTGCGTCATTCAGAAGATAAACTGGACCTATTTGACCATGAAATGGTGAAATGTCTTTGATGGAGTAAGAAGTATTATCTTCTTCGCCAAATGGAAGAAGACTCTTGGTGCCAACGGAACAACATGTCAGAGGCTCAGTAACTTTCGGATATCTGGGAATTGGTTGGGGAAATATACAAAGAAAAATAGTTACAGCAAAGCTAAGAAAAGAATAATTACACAAACAAAAAAATGCCAAAAACAACAATAAATGTAAAGGACCTGCATCTTTCAGAAGAAACTAAATTTCCATCCAGATAACACTTTAGTAAGCTTCCCCCTGAGAATGCTCTACCAATGCTGTGGGTTAAGCAAAGATTATGCCACTTCTTTCTAACAAGACTAACATCAAGTGAAACACCATATTGCTTCTGATTGATTGCCTGGAAAGGCCAACAAAAGATGATAGTAAAATAAGTTCTTTAATTCTACTATTTAATCAAGGATTTATAAACAAGCACTTTACAAAGTTCCTGAAGCTGACAAAATGTTCCCGGGAGCCCCTCAGGAAACATGACAAACAATAATCATACAGCAACAAGAAGATCCCTAAGGATAAGTAGACCAACTACCTCATACATCAGCTTATCCTTGGTAATTAAAGAAAAGCATCCTCTTCCATTTTCAGTGAGAAAAGAAAAGAGACCCATGGCTCCACATCTAGGAAAATTTTCAACCCTAAGCCAACATGAGAAAGTAAACCCCTTATGTTGAGGCCATAGAAGAGGTGTTTTGATATGAATTCCCTGCAATATTATGGTACAAAATGATCAGATAAATGGAACAAGAAAAGGAAATATAAGAAACAGGAAGAGCTGACCAAAAAGGAAAAATGTACGAATTGCTTCTAAGTATACATAATGAATACTTCGACCGGTCCATTGAATTGTATACATATTCCACTTTGTGCAATTCGATTTGACAGTATACATTTCCTATTTCAATTTGTTCTAAACTTCTAATTGTATATATAACAATATCCCACCATCTTTTTCCCCCATCCCTTATCATCTTCTCTCCCAACATCTTGGTAAGTTGAGGGCCTCACATTTTCTGCATTTCCTAAAAGATTGTGCTATAAACAAATGTTTACATTTCAACTAATTGGAGAAAGTGTCCCAACTGAAACCACACTGGTGAACTTGAAAACTATATCATATGAAGCTTCAAAGATATACATATAAACCAGTACGGACACATCACATAGAAAAGCCTGAGAATGCCATTACTACAAATCATCTCCATTAACCGAAACATCAAGCACTGCCATACAGTCAATCTTCACTAGAGACTAATGACTAGAGAACAACTTCTGGACAGTGGACACTTCTACCTTTAATATGAAACGCAGTTCCACCACCAAGTCAGGCACCGAAGGGAATGTGCAAAAAGTAAAGAGAAAAAAATGTAGTCTAGAAACCCCCGAAGGAAGAGGTGCAGGAGGAGAAGATCAAAAAATAAGTCTCTCTAAAAAATTTCACCCACCTAAGTACCAAGGGTTCAGAAGAGAGAAAAACGGTAGAACCTTCAATCGATCATAACTACATAAGACTACTGAAAATAAGACCTCACCGAGTTATTCCCTACGAGATCAAAGAAGGCAGTCGGTCCTTTCTCATTCAGCATTGACAAAATGCAGTTCATAAGCAAAGAGCAGTACTGTTGCCGCTTTCCAACTTTTTCACTTCGTAGCAGAGTAAATATTTTGCGAATATCCCTTCCAGATATACTATGGCCACCAATGACTTGGATCAGCTGGGCAATTCTCATGATAACATCATCATTGTCTTCTTCGGCGAACCAATCAAGAAGAAAGTTGAGCATTCCTGCGCTCACACAGGAAGCGCGGTTCGATATAGAATCTCGTAGCAGCTGAAGAAAGGTACTAAGCCCATCTTGTCGAAGACCATCACTGCTCTGCCCATTTGTAATAGAAACATTATCACAAGAAGAAATTTGTGCTTAGCACTTTTGAAATCCAGGGCAAGAATTCAATTCCAAGCAAAGATATAAAACCAACCTTCCATAAAAGACTCAGATAGAGAATAATCGCATCTTCATTCTACAAAATTACAAACCAGGAAACAGTTATATACAGAACTTATACATAATGCAAAAATAGCAACATTAAGTGTCAAAATTTTCACAGTTCTGGAAAGGAGATATGGGGACTCCATGCCATTAGATCTCTGATCAAATTGGAAATACCATGGATGCCAATTTTTTTCTGACTACTGTCTAGAATTCACACACGGAAAAAAAACATGTGAAGAAAAAAATGAAAAGAAAAATACTTTGATAGAAGAAACCGTTTTCAAATCAAACTTCCCGTCCACGAGCATATCCAGCAGGGAGTTTAAGAGGCATTCATTGGCTTGCCCGTGGCAATAGTCCAGTAACAAGCTTTGCAAAGTCTGATAACCTTTCCCCACAAGAGCTCTGAAGGAGGCCTATTGAAAGCGACCATATACAGATATTATATCAACATGTGGGAATATCTTAAGTAAAGTTCACAATGAACATCAGCAAAATCTTTCAATTTGATAATACAGTTAGCTGGAGAAGTGTGCGAGGGAAAGCTAAGAAGAATTAAAGCTTCCCTTGTCAATAGAAATATAGAAATTGAAGAAAATAAATCAAAACGAAATGAATGTGGTTAAAGTAAAGATAGAACTAATCAATACCTCAGTAGCCTTTTCTCTATTTCTGCATTAACATAATTTTGAATCAAGTATCATTATAATTAAAGATCTTTATTGCCTTTAACATATTTGTGATTTTAATATTGATACGGAAGTATAGAACCTGTTTGAGAACTGGATCAAATAATATTAAGGGGTCTTTGGTTCAACAAGTCGGAATGGAATGGAATGGAATGGAGTTTGATAGTATGGTGGTATGAGATTCTAAATCCATACTTGCATAATCTTGTTTGGTTCAACATAATTTATAGAAGGGGGGAATGGAGTTTGAATCCATGGGGGAAGGGTGGGTATGGGATTCCGAGGGGCTGGGGTGGAGTTAGAATCCATTGGGTATCTAACTCCATTCCAAATCACCCCAACCAAACAATGGAATGGATCAAATCCATTCCATTCCATTCCAATATGCCCAACCAAACACCCCCACAAAATGTGAATACTGTTAGTTTTGGGTTCGTTTTAGGCAGATACACCAAAGCTTAAGTATTTGGAGATAAGTGGGATCATTCAGGAAAGATATAATTGGGATTACTGGTATTACTTTTTCAAATAATGAAATAAAAGTGTTATCAGAACTTCCTTGAAACTGTATAACATAAAGGAAGAGAGAAAAGGCCACTGAGGTATGGAGATTTACTAATATATATATATACCTTTCTAGTGAGAAGTACATCCAAAATAATCAAGAGAGAAAATATGAGGCATACCATTTGGTTGGGCCGTTGGTGGGGGTGGGGGTGGAAGTGGGGGAGAAGATCAACTTAATTCCCAATAAACAAAGAGGAATTTGTACCTTTGATAGTTCATTGTTGGTTAGCAGACTTGTCAATGTTCGAAGAACATCCAGGACCAGCTTCTCTCCGCTTACACAATAAACAACTCCATTTAATAAGGAGACAACATGAATAAAGCATTCCCCTCTACGAAACAGATCCTGATAATACTGAATGACAAACAATTGAAAAATACATTAATACCAATGGAAACAACAGGCAGGAGGTAACAACTGAGATTGCTGTAAAACTGGCCAGTAGAAATGTAACAAAAGGTGTGCAGATTACAGAAAATTACCAATTGATCTATCTTCAACATCTCTCTCATGCCAGCTAAAAGCTCAATTGACACCTCTGCAAAATCATTTTCCTTTTCTTTTACATGAGTAAACGTTTCTAGATACTTAGAGCAGAGATGCAGCTTTGCTTGTTGATCATCCTCCGAAGCAGGAGCAGCCTGGTCAAATAAAAGCATATAATTACCACAATACAGCCACTAACATTTTAAGAGACATATTCCTCAAAGCAAACAAGTAACTGGAAATAAGTAAAAGAGAAGGAATTACCTTCATCAGGTCAAGAATATACCCAAGCATGATATTTCTCAGACCTTTTTTCCAGAACAAGTCAAACAAACAATCGATACAATCAACATTGTGCAGCACCAAACAGTTTCCATTATCTGCTGCAGAGAAGTACGTTTTGAAGAGCTCCACAGATGCTTCCACGCTTTTGCTGCAGGAGGGGGATGTTGGCAAGATAATAGATTCATGATGAATTTTAGGTAATTCATCATCCATATTGCAGGCCACATTAGTAGGGGTTTCATCAGCAGACCCACATTCATGAGCTTGCATTGAAGCCACTTTAAGAACGCGGTACATAGCATTGAGCTCCTTGAAGGATGCAAGAGTTTTCTCCCGAGTGTGTAGCAATATTTTTCTCAGACTTTTACAAATCGACACTGCAATTTTTGCACTGTAAGCAGATTGCTCAAGAACATCCAACAAAGCTGAACATTCCGGCTGCCATAGAATGTGGAAATGAACTTCAGCATACCATGGAAATCAAAGTTGAAAAGCTACTAAGGCATATCAAAAGGTCAGGAAGTACAGAGACAGAAAATAGTAGTCGATACAAGGAGGATACTCGGATAAGATGATGGGTCAGTCGTAAAGGGGCCTAAGTAAGTAACATGTAGCACAAAGTATAAGTGTGTCTTCCACAAAGTGCTGAAGGGATGATTAGAGTGTGCATGTGTGCACACAAAGGCCCTCAGATGAGTGAGTTCATGTAGTATGACACAAACGGGGTGACGAAAGCTATTCAGGAAAACATACTATGCTCTTTACACTGCTTTATCATCTTATTCATAAAAATCTAAGACTCCAAACATCTTACTAATAAAAATCTAGGACCCGCTGTAAGACAACCAAAACCATATGCACCGTTCCATTACATATCAATAGAATCCTGCTTAAAGCATACTGAACCCAAGTCCACCATATAGGCATGATAAGACTCACCAAATTATGTGCAGTCTCAGAAGATCTTGCAGCAAACTCCGCAAATGAGATAAATTCCATCTGGAGATCTAATGCTTCACCAAACAGCTCTTTATCAAAGTTGCAACTGGATATAGAAGATAAGCCACGACCCTCAGTGGTTAAGTGGTTAACTTCGAGAGGATCTACAAGAGTGACATTAAAATAGAAAAAGTTATCTGAGAAGACAAGTTCCCACACTCCTTCTCTGCGGAATACTTCAAGCAACATGGGCGAGGAACTGAGAACCTCCCTAAAGGCAAGGATGACTTGATGCTGTAAGACAGCCACAAAAATTCTGCAGGAGAATAAGTAGCAGAATGTCTATGAATATAGGGAAGGTACCAGAATTCATTACCAGGGAAAACAGTTAAAAAGACGACACTTCAAAACAGCAGCGACTGAAGACAAAAAGGAACCATAATGCTGAAAAACGCATACCTTATATATGTAGGCAAAACATCTAGATTTGAGCAAGCCTTAATGCAAGGAAAGACAATTTGAAGAACTTTCAGAACCCATTTTATGGAAAGCTCAACATATACTGGAGAAATCGGCATGCTATATTGACCAATTGACCCTTCAATGTCATCAAAACTGGTATCTCTTACAGCGAAAATAAAAGAACACAAACTCTCACTCAAAGTAACAACATAAAGACGCCAATACTTGATCATTTCTCCACAATACAACAGACTAGAAGACTCCTCATTCCGCCCTTTGGAATCAGTATCATCATCCGATCTAGAAGCAACGTTTACAGTGTCCACAGACGGTTCCCCCCTCCATTGCTCCTGAAGCACAAAAACAGTAGCACAGAAGCTATTCGCAAACTTATGGACTCTTCCATTTTCACACAAGAACTGCAAATTAGTCAAGTTTCCAAATCTGAGTATACGTTAAGGAAGTGGCTGAGTTCAGACAAAGTAAAATGACACACACTAGATCACGTAAAAACAATTGTCTAACAAAAAGGAAAAGGTGTAACTGAATGATTCAATATAGTGCATAAGAACAAGGGTAAAGGATACACTGCTTCCCTCAAAACCTCCAAAGAGAGAACATGAAGTTGGAATACAGCAAGTATGATATTTTCATTCCTGCAATAAGCTTTCCAAATTGCATTAGTGAAATACTATGAACCATGATAGTGATCTGAATAATCCCGATGAGAAAATGGACCTTTCTAGGACTGTGGGAGATAAAAAGACATGTATCTCCAAGTCTGTTAAAAAATACGGCTTATTGTGATTTAACAAAACAGATAACTACTACGGAGTATCTTCAATAAAAAAAAATTGACAGTTTTTTTGTAAAAGACAACTGTTTTTTAAGATTATTTATCATACATACAAGCCTCTACAGATATGTTCCTTTTAGGGTCATACCTAAATTTTTAAGTGTGTCAATTTACATACTTGAATATATGTAGTGGAGTCTGAAAATCATAGGTTACATAAGCGAACAGCTTTCAATTACAAAATGTCTATCATGAATGATGATGCTAATAAACCATGATGATTTGCTCAATGTATTACACCCAAACAAAGTCGATTGTTGCTATCTAATATTATTTTATTTTTGTGAGAAGTCATACTACCTCCCATTCTTTGGAATCACCCATTTACTTTTGCACAAATATTAAGATTGGCAAGTGAGATAGACAAACAGTAAGAGTAAAAGAGGAATGATGATTAATAAGACGAGCCATAAGATATATTTCTAACTTAATTAAAGTTGTAAACTCCCAAATTTAGAACAGGGGCAATTTCATTGAATAGGTCAACAGAAAATTAGGCAAGTTCAGGAAAAAATAAAAAACAAAATAAAAAACAAAAAGGAGTATATAAGTCGACCAAGGGTTTGACGCCATGTACAAAAAGACATCATGGGTGACGCCCATTTACAACAGGAGAGCGAGCTGATAACGCTCTCAAGCTATCCCAATCTTATCTCCAAAGAGTAAACGTTAAGTTCCAGTTATAATGGAACACTTGACCAATATGAATAATAATTCTAAAGCCACATTTGTTCTGGATCTAGGGGAGTAGTTACTTTTCATAAAAGTATCATCAAATGCAACTATGAAGCTAAGTCCTCTGAAACTAGTTTAAATTTCTAATTAGTATATTGATGGCGATTGGTGACAGAGCCGACAGATGACCATCCCACTGTGATAAGGGGAACCTGATCACCTGATCTAGTAATGATGTCAACCTTCCAGTTCAAGAGAGCTAGTAGATTACCTTCAAGCCCCAAGTGTGGCCCTCCAAAACCCCACAATAGTTTGGGAAGGTGGAGTCAGAGTCAAATTCCTGACAATACCTTTGTGGCAACACGCCAACACCAGTCAGTTACTATAGGAACCTGATCATATGGACTTTCCAAAGTGTTAATGTAACTAGCATCATCTTTGGTATTTTCAAGAATTCCAACCATACACAGTTAAATCCTATTTTACTTGTGTCGAATCAAGCAATTAAGGATTGAAGGTCTGCAGTACAAGTGGTGAGTCAGTACTTGTCAAAAATAACTTGACTTAAATATCATGTACATTAGAATGCAAGCTATTGCGTATTCCTTAGAGAGCTACACATATACCAGTCATAAATAACCATTGAAGGGGATGCGGTGACTCTTTTACTATTAACACTTTACACAATATGCTAAGAGGCATAAGAAGAATTGACAATTTAGATACTAAGTACTTCGCTTGAAGCATTTACCAACTAGGCAGATAGATCTGCTAGGTGCTACAAATAATAAATAAGAACTTATATGTACACTAATGAGAACATATGTACCTCTGTCTCATGCAAAAATTAGATGTTTGTGACATAGATGCATTATTTGATGGAAGTCCAAGCCCATCCAATAGAACTTCAAGTCCTCCAATACTTCTAAAGTGATTTTGAGCCCGAGAATTTTCAGTCAAGGCTGAATGAAGAGCCCTCAATGTTAGATACTGCAGCGATAAATTTGTCCTCAGCTCTTTCATGCTCAATCTTCTCATGACACGAAGCAATTCTGAAACAGATCAATATCATGTTCAGCAAAGACCTTAAATGCCAGAAAGCAATGTTTCAGGTGATACTAAAGTGTGGATTGTGAGATGAAACGAAACCACAACTCAAGTTGAAAAGGAAATTAAACAAAGAAACATCAAATATGAAAAGATTAGCATACCACAATCTAATAAACCATACACAATACGGATGACTATCAGCAGCATCCAGAAAATAAACCCTAGAAAGGTTAACCCATGCAGAAAAGAGAAGTAACGAGACAGAAAAAGGTTGAGCAGCTAGGGGTTGGCATAAGATACTACAGTCAGAGGCAGAGCAATAGGAGATACTACTAGAGGCTCAAGGACGCACTCGTGTTTAGGTAGTGGATAATTGCAAAGTCTGCAACGTCAACGGTGTGGCGAGTGATCTAAACCATATAGCTTCTGATCTGTCTAGTGGCAATCAGTCAAAGACTCAGAGCCCACTATGTCAATATTTCCATATTTCCACATACATTCGATAGAATGTTTTCATTTCCTGTGGAGCCAATTTTTGCTTTTTGAGCATAAAATAATAAAGCAAAATCGCTCATGAGACTATATGCACTTCTGATAGTGTGTAGCCATCAGTCGAATCAAAACATTCATTATACTGAAACATCCTCTCTTTATTTTCTTAACATAGGAGTAAGGTTATGTACATATAGCCCAGTAAGTCAATAACCCACCTTACCCCGTCATTGATGGAGCCTTTGAGAGGCAGGGTTCATGTTGTTGTATGGTCAATAGACTGTTATGCACAACAACTTAGTAATTAGCAAATCCTATCGCGCTCTTCTCATGGTAGTGGAGCCAAGAAAAGTGATGAAAACCGCACCTTGACCCGCGCGTGGAAGTTGGGACTTCAAGTTTATGAAGCCCCCTTAATTCTCAAAATGTATAACTTGTATGTTCATATTGCGAAGTATTTCAACAGTCTACTATAATGATGTGTATGGACTACATTACATAGAGTAAAGGAAGAATATGCCTACCTTACCTACTAACCAATTCAGACCACCCGCTTCCATGACTGATATAATAGCTGTCTGCTTCCAAGGGTGCCGTTTTACATGGACCTTAAAAATATTGAATGGCTCTCTAGATGGTATGCTACCACTTGCCAGAGAAACTGTGTGTGTGTCAAAAAAATGAGCCATCTCATGAGCATTTGAACTCAAATCAATGAAGCTGCAAATAATTGACACCACGTGCACAAGTAACTTCTGTAGCAGCTCAAATGTATCCACAGGTAGATCGGACAAACCATCATCTCCAGAAATTGCTCCAGCAATTGCCTTCAATTGGACAACAGACGCTGAAATAGTTCCACAACAAAATTTAAGAAAAACAATTGGCAAAAAAAATGAAAAATGAAGGAAAAAGGTGAATCGAAAATATGAGTGGACCGGAATGCACTGGACCAAATGGACGAAACTGGGTTTTTATGCAAATTTGTAGAATGCAAAATAGCTTATGTGAAATAATAAATTTATTATTTTAAAAATATAGTACAGATAGTTAGATTAAATGATAAATACCAAACAGTTGATCAAAATCTAGAACGTTCTAAGAAAATACGTTTTATATTATAGTTATATAACATATTTCAGAAAGTATTTCAGTCCATGGTCCGGTCCTAGACCAAACCAAATGGACCGTGAACCAGACCAAAGTTAGAAATAATATAAACAGGTGGACCATGGACGGACCAGATATAGTACGGTCAAGTTTAGTCCGGACCTAATTATGCGGTCGAGGTCTATTGAGTGAACAACATTGAGAACAAAAGAAGTGACATTATACAAAGGCAAACCTGAAGAATACACATATATCAATAAAAAGTATCCACATAGAGTAACATCAATAGCAGCAGCAAGAAGAACATTACCCAGTGCCTCAGGGGCTCTACAAATGGCAAGCTAAGGGGGTCAGCTGCACAGAGTGAGGTTATTTCTAGATGACCCAATAATGAATATTACGGAATGATTGCTATTTCATACTTTAAAAAACACCCAGTTTAGTACCAATTTTTTATTTATTCCATCATAATTGAGAA
Organism: Silene uniflora; assembly: GCA_018983105.1. Lineage (NCBI taxonomy): Eukaryota > Viridiplantae > Streptophyta > Magnoliopsida > Caryophyllales > Caryophyllaceae > Silene > Silene uniflora. The sequence goes on along the minus strand of JAGPOY010000171.1, from coordinate 14,941 downwards.
TCAAAGAATAGCGAGTCTTCCGCTCCGTCAAAAATATAGAGAAGCACATACTATGTCAAAAAAGAAAAAA
>JAGPOY010000171.1:0-11571 GCA_018983105.1 Silene uniflora | reverse complement strand
TATGTCAAAAAAGAAAAAAAAAAAAAAAGTTCCGGAGAGAGTCCAGAGCATGATGAAAACTTGAAAGATCTTTTACAAACACACAGAGCTGTTTAATAACAAACAAACAAACAAACACAGTGCCATACATACACACAGCTTTTTAGTACAATTCATTATACCTTTTATTAGTGCTATGAGTTTTTGTACCACGCCATAGTAGCCTAAAACTCTGCAGTTATGCAATGAACGTACTACGATCAACAATGCCTCTAAGGCAGGCAAGCCTACTGAAGAAACCCTCAAGCTTGTGGAAACTGTTAATGGATATGATGACTTTACACCTCTGGAGTCCACTGCAGTAATAGTAAGAAGATCAGATTTCCAGGGCACTGAGACCAAATATCATATATGTAGCAAAATCAGGAGACATTCTTCTCAGGCAGAGAAACAGAGTAAGAAACAATTGTGAACCCAACTATACATAGCTCATACTAAAATGTGATGCACATGTTTCTTATGTAAGCTTGAAACAATGAGGATAGAAAGATCCCCACTCAACCTTCCACTAACAATATTTTGTTTTAATCCAGAAAGAGAACATATTCAGTATACAATTTTCTACAGCCAAAGGAACTCAGGAAAATTAGGCTACAAGTGCAGAGGAGACAGTTGCAGTGGGGCTTTGTTTTAGAGAGAATGGTTGTCTTTATGCATTTGCTCTTATTTCTTTATTTTATGAGTTGGGTTCGTCCTTCTCAATCTAGACATGTCCTACCTATCAACTTGGAAGACAGCGATGAAAAAGTGTTGGATTGCTTAGGTTTGCAGGCAATTTGCTGGTGCACTTAGATGGAAAGGAATAATCAATTTTTTTATTATACTGCATCATGTATTAAGAGTGCAAACTTTACCTTTTGAAGTTGTTGTATAGACATCAATGGCGGAGCCAAAAATCTAAGAGCATGGGACCATTTTAACTTGGAGTTAAGTCAGTTTAATATAATGTGTGACAGACTGAACTACCCACTAGAAACTAATATTAGATCAATTCTTCAAGCAACTCCACAAATAAATATGGAAAGAATCCCTTGGACATTCTCCAACCACATTGACTGTGGCCAGGGGATTTAGTTTCTGCATCAGACTTGCTCTCCTATAGATAACCCAAGCCAAAAAATAAATGGTGAAAGAAAAAGAGCTCACAAAGTTAACATCAGACAGTGGAACTAGGCGATAACTGGCTAGCAGCATTAGAGATAGAGAGTAAATAAGGCGCAGAATGACAGGAAAAGCAAACAAACAATTTCAGCTCTTCTACAGTGGCTTAAAATTCCGTTGTCTAAATTTTTCCTGGTATGAGTTCAAATCATACAAACTTTATCTCTTAACAATTTTATGTTTTGGCGTGCACAATACTTTCTCAAGTTACTCTCCATTTTTTTTCATAAAGGAACAATCAAAAATAAAATTTTAAGACAAGGGAAATAATAATAACCCTTATCGGCCATTGCTATAGTGCTATACACTCTTGAACCAAAGGAGTCTAACTTGACCATTCTGATACGCTTTTGAGTGAAAAAAGCAAATAACAGGAAGATCTCAAAGCATACCAAATAAGTAAAGCTTGAATGCTGAACTGCCTCTTAGATGATGACAATGGATAAATGTCATCGGAAGATTAATCCACCAAACCGAGTGTCAAAGACATCAGTGGGGTCATTCATTGAAGGTAAATATTGCTTCATTCTAAACATTACTGGACAATTTGCTGCAGAGCTTAGTGAAAGATGCCAACATACCTTCGGTGACAACAGAAGTCAATTGGGTTATCACATCAAGTAGGGCCACTAAAAGTTCAGATGGATGTCCAGCAAAACAACCCACAACTAAATTGCTCGACTGGGAAAAAATTTCCTCGTGTGAGATTCTGGACGAGGTACTGTCTGTCCATTCACCAGATATTATAGGCTCCCACTTGCTGTGCACATCTACAAACTGTTTGAGAAAAACTTGAAACAACCTTTGCTTTTCCACCTAGTTGAAGCAAAACAAATTAGCATACTCAATGAAAGGAGAAACAGGTTAGAGCTTATCATTTATTTTCTCATAGATTAGCTTCAAAAAATGTTGCTTCCTACATCCCAATTTTATTGTTCATATTTCCTTTTTGGTCCATCCCAAAAATAAATGGCTCCTTTTTAGGGGTAAGGGTGGTAGGATGTACGCAGCCTTGCCCTTGTGTTAGCAACACAAAGAGACTGTTTCAGAATGACCCAAGGTGAGAATTGTGTCCACTGCATCGAGAACTGCATAAAAGGACTGGTATTTCACAATAGGAACTTAGGAAGAAACACCGCAACTTAGTGAACCATTTTGCTTTATTCTATTATACTCCCTCCCTTCAAATCCACCCTACCCCTTTCTCTTTTGGACACTATTGATGGTTAAGGAGAATCTTCCATATTCTCGACAATCTTTAAGAGAAAGTATATCCATGTGGGATCTTGTTTGATTCGTCTTTAGAAGTACATTATTAAAATCAAACTTCTACATCGAGTAAAATAAAAAAGAATTGAACTTATATTATCTCTAGTTATATACCATAATGGAAGGGTAATATGGTATCTCTACATGTAAAATCTTTAAGTCAAGGTGTACTGATGATATTTCATCACTATCGCTAGTTAAATGAGGACAATAGAAATGGGGCGGAGGGAGTAAAATTAGGTTTCGGTGCTTACAAGTATCATGAGTTTAACTAGAGATGCCCTAATTGTTATTATGTTCAAATCTAGGCGCCTAATGTAAAACTAGTTAAAACCTTGGGCACTGAAAGTGAAACTCAGACTTTAATGGCCTAGTCTTAGTTTGAAAAGGCGCAAGGCGCAACAAGGCGATAAGGGGCTGGGGCGATGAGGCGCAAGGCGCAATGCGAAGGCGCGCGCCTTTTAGACGCGAGGCGCCTTATTTTTTTAGCTTTATTTTATTTCCCAAGAAAAATTTTGGGCAACAATAATCCTTTTAGGAGTTTTCAAGTTGACTAACATCTATAGGAGTAAAGTTTAGGAATAATAGTGTAAAGAAAAGGCATATTTACAGATTTAGACGTGCTAATGAACCTCGCTTAGTGAGCCTTGTCCAAAAGGCGCACCTAAAGTGCACCGAGGCGTTTCGGATAGTGCCTCATCTAAGGCACGCCTTTTCAAACTAAGGGCCTAGTACGACCAGACAGAAGCAGAATCATAGTGTGCCTCCAGGGATTGATCATTCATGAGCCTTCCTGTAGGACTGGAGGCACGTCTTCTTACTTAACAAGTTTGTGTCGCAAAATGTGCCCGGTTAATAGACTGTACAACCAGGAAAGAAAATTCTGGCTACTCGGAAACAACTACCTCCGCCCAAGTTCTGGTTCTATACCAGACGACATCCCTTTCCGTCGAACTTGTTTTTCCGATCTTTCTTTATCCTTGACTCTAGGGGTAAGAAGACTAGGAAGCTTAGTAGGACTTCTTTCACGCTATTGCGTGAAACATTTCCCAATTGAATGAGGCACCCAAGCTGGAATGATGCTTAATGTTCACGTACCTAAAATGGCCATTGCTCAAACCTGAAATTTTGTCGAACCTAAGGCATCTAAAATGAAAACCTAACTTTATAGTGAGAGAGATCATGAAACAGGCTAAAACCAAATTAACCTGCTCTAAACTAAGTGAGATTTGAACCCTCCTTCCCTATGCATAGTTTATATGAATATTCATCATGTTGTAGTTGGACATTGTGCCTTCCTCGAAGTAAAAGCAAATCACAATGTCAATAGTGTGACTTTAGGAGCCCTTTTATCCAATTAAAATAAAACATCACTTGCATGATAATTTTTTCTCCAATTATCAACATTGGAAATAATCAATTCTATCATACTAGCATTTAATTTAAACCAATATATATAGCCTTGATTGTTGTCTTCGGGTCAATATGAAAAGAAAACATGTCTGATTCACAGCACGTAAGAGACGATGAAATTGACACATCAAATATGAGCATTGCTTCATGCAAAATAAGGAAAGCAGTCATTTAAGTAAACAAACCTGATCAACCGCCCTTTCATGTTTCTCCCAGAGGCTTTTTAGAATTGACTCGCTGCCAACCTCACTAAGATAGGAATTAGAAAGAAAACATGCAATAAGTCGTAGCTTCAAAAGTTGCAGAGATCAGATAAGCATGCACATTAGTTACAGAAAACAGTATATACTCCTACAAAGGATCAAATACGAGGACAACATTTCTGCTAAGTACAGTATGTCAGTATGCTAGTTAAGGTACTCTCCCTTGTATCCTCAAAACAAGAGATATCGTTGAGGTTTTTGGTGTTGTTTGCTTCAAAATTGAACACAATATGTCGCAAAATCCTAAAAAGTCTAATCCCTACATTATTAACAACGACGTGGCTTTACATGGGGCTATTAGTAATGCAGTAGTAGGAGTCAATGATGCTTAGAAATCAAATACTCCCTCCGTCCCGGTCATTTGTTGTCCTTTTTCCATATTAGGGTGTCTCAGTCATTTGTTGTCCTTTCTATTTTAAGAATGAATTTGATAAGCAATTTGATCATTCACACTCAATTTGTTCCACTTGTCATCAAGTATTTGGCCCCTTCCTCTTTCCTTGGTCTTTGTGCCAAAACCAATGGACAACAATTGACCGGGACTACAGAGGGAGTAGAAGTTAATCTAGTTAGGAAACCCCAATGATTAGCGAAACGAGGGGCTTATAGAGTGACAACTAGTGGCATTGCACATCTATACTAGTACAAGAACCTTAATAACAAAAACCTAACAGCTACCCCCTCGCCACCGGTTCAACTTGGTTTAAAGTCTCTCTCGCAAATAAAGATAAACAAATGACCGGGACGAATACTCGAGATTGCTCCTAAAATCAGCAATGAATACTCGTATATCGCAATGGCATACACAAACAAAATCAATATTTGCGCAATTCAACGATCAGATTATTTAAAAAAAAAAAGAGAGAGGAGAAGTAAAGAAGGTATGAACCTGAAGGAAATATTGTAAGGAGGAAGAGTAAAGCGTTCAGGAAGAGAGGAGGAGGAGGTGTTGCCGCCATGGTTACCGCTTGAGGAGCGGCGTATAAGGTCCGCTACTCCTTTTACAATATTCATTTTTCTTTTTCTTTTTTAATTAATTGAACAATGATTGAAATTTGATGGTATGATTTAGATCATGTTGAAAAATGATGATGAAGGAGGAGTGCATCAGGTATTAGGGTTGAGTAGAGTAATTGAGCTAGAAGAAACAGATGGATTCAGATGATGAAGAAACTTTAATTTTAATTGAAATTGATTGTGATATAGTTAGTGGAAGATGATCAAGGTACAGAAATGAAATTTTGGGGGAAAAAGTCGGACCAAATGTTGTGATTTGAGGAAGGACTTGATCGGGCTAGAGATTCCAAGTTCCAACTCCAAGTTTTGAGGTGGTTGACTTTGTTGACTTTATCCCTCAAATGCGGATGGATCGTGGTCAAATAAAATAGAGTTGTACTTTTTCAGATACGGAATTTACTTTTTCACATACGTTTTTTACTAGTTTATCCTTCTCATTTTTTTCTTTTCTCACACAACATTGATTTTCTATCACCCCCTTCATCCTCTTCACCTCCCTCCGATAGCCAGTTCACCTGACGTTACTTTGGTCAATCCGTGCTCCGACCAATCATGTTATGACCATTAGTCTTAAATTGTAATCATTGATGCATCATTAGGATTCATGACACTGGAAAGTACTCGTAATTTGGTAATTCCTATGTGTCAGTTTACATTTTCCAGAACTTCGTCTTTGATGGGTGTATAATTGCGTGTTAATTTTATTAATTATGGAGGTTGAATGGCTTGATCTTCTTAAAGGCAATAGGAAATATTAAGCATCCATTACTATGACGTTGGAATCATATTAATCCCCAGACCATTTTTGTAGTCAAAACTGCGCACCACCGTCACCGCTTGTCAATTCGTACCAAAACTTCCACCAACGCACCACCCTAAACAGTACACCGCATACTAGCCTAGCCATCGTAAACCACTTTAACCACCGTGCCTTCCACCAATCATAAACCCTAATTGATAATAATTGGTAAATAAGTAAACATATTAACTTCACTAATAAACCCTAATAATTCCGACAAAACAAAATAATAATTGCAAACAATGAAATTACTTCACTAATTGTAGAATTACGATCCATTGTTCAAATATTTAGAGTAACTAGATTTGATTTTAGGGAAAAAGTAATTGTTTGGGTTTATGAGAAACGGGTGTGATATGGAAATTTAATGAAAAAGTGTATGTGAAAGAGTAAAGTTCGTATGTGAAAAGGTCTCACTCTAAAATCTGCTCTCCCCTCTCTCTACCTTTTTCTCCTCAATTCAGTAACCCTTGTTCTACTACCGCCGCCATCCAACTTCATCTCCCATACGCCCCTCCGGCGCCGCCGGAGATGTGGTCGTTTTTCGACTAATCTCCGGCGGTCTTAAACGCTAGACCATCGCTCGATTGCTTTCATCTCCGTGTTTTGCCCCACCTTGCTCCATTAATTATGTTTCCAGATCAAGGTAATCCCCAATTTATTTTGATTATCGAAAACCCAAACCCTAATCTGTGATTCGATTGAGTGTTGAGAGAGTTTCCCCTTTTACATCTGCCTTCCTATAACTTTTATGCCTTTTCAAATCAAATTTAATCCCTAATTTATCCACTTTTCCCCAATTTCTGCAAACGGAAAATTACAATTTCCTGTAAAAGATGGATAAATTTCTGGGGCAAGGTTCGCAGAAGCTAAGAAACGGTTTTAATTCCCTCTGTTCGTTGGTGTTTGTATCGGCTTTTTCTTATACTTGAGCTACCTGGCTTACCATATTTCGGTTTGCCTCCCTTGCCCAAACCTGTTTTTTGTTGATTCCTTTAGCTTCTGCTTGTGTCTTGGTGAATAGCTTGCTCTTTTTGTTCCACCTTTTATTGTCCGTTACCACTTTCTGTCTTCCTGGGTTGGTATTTGGCCTAGTCTAAGCGACTGTTGGGGCTTGAAGGAACTAGTGGGTTATGAGTAGCTCGTCTTTGAGTTGGTTTTGTTTTGGTCTTTTGGGGTTTGGCTGTAGGTTTTTTTATTTGCACGTAGCAACTCCGTTGCTTATGTTGGGGATGTTATTTGAGGTGGGGTTTGTCCTCTGTGATATTCTTTCTCTCTGGTCGAGCGTTTGGCGGAGGTGGTGTGGTTGGGTTGGTGTTGTATGGATGATTGGTTGTAGTAGTTCTCTTTTTCTTGCTGTTCGAAGCTCGTTTGCCTTTCACACAGTTTCTTTAAGTTTCTCAGATTCGGGTTTTTAAAGTTTACTTTGGTTGTTAAGCTATGCCGCCCTTTTCGGCTTTTTTTTCCTTTTCTAGTGCCGAGTTTCTTGAATACTTCGTCCTTTTTTTATGGTAATGAGAAGTTGTCCGATGAGGAAATTGAATTTATGAAGGTCCTTACACAGCTAGATTGTTCACCTCTTTCCCAAATTCAAGCTCTTAAAGATTTTGGTAACAATCTGTTTCGACAACATCATCAGTTTGCTCAGGCGCGTGATTGTTATGATAAGGCTTGCTGTTTACTGAGTTAGTCTCTCAAAGACAAAAGTGTGATTGATTTAAACACATCTTTATCGGTCGCTGTTTCTTTGTGTTTAAACTTAGCAGCATGTGCGAATAAGCTTCAAGCTTCTGAGGTGGCTTTGACATACTGTTCTATGGTGTTAAATTTCTTTCCTCGCAATGCTAAAGCTCTTTTTCGTAAGGCGGCAGCCCTTAAAACTTTGAACAGGTTTTCTGAGGCCTGTACTACTTTGGAGGAGGCACGTTTGATTGAGCCTCATAATAAAGATATTATTCACGAGCTGGAAGCCGTAAAGCAGTCTTTAGTGATTAACAAAAATGGTAAGCGTGTTGTCATTGAGTCCTTAGATGATGATGATATTCGAGCTGGGAAACTATTTGTTTCTTCTCCTCAACATCAAGTTGCTGGAATGGTGGAGAAGATGGCCGAGACTGTAACCCGTCCTTCGTCGCATTCAGCTTCACCCGGTGGTTGTGGTCCTAATAGTTCACCAGATGCTCCTATAGACACTCCTATGGACACTGACAATGGTAGCGTGCCTAATGAAGCCTCGAATGGTTCACTGGTCTGTAATTCTGCTCTCTCCTCAACTACCTCAAAATCTCCTATGTTCCGCTTCACCAACAAGAAGCGACCTCATAATACACTACATTTATCATCTCAAGATTATGATAGTTTGTTGCATGGCACAAACTTGGGATTCTACCACCCAAGGTCCATGTCTTTTATGAGGGTTCGTACCCTCATCTCAAAAACCATCCAGACGGGAACTCCCCATGACGACATTCATGGGACATCAGAAGTTCCCACTTCTTCTCCAACACCGGAGAACTTTTTACACATTGGCAATGTTGCACCTGAAAGTGTTGTGTTAGTTAAGGAGGCCGACGTACAGGTTGATAAGAAGGCACGACTTAATTCAGACTCTCCCTCTCCTACTAAGATCTCATCAGACCGGTTTGAGTTTGCTGCAGTGAGGGATCTTTCACTTACCAGAGCAAGGCCTATTATGCACCGGTACATCACTAAAGACCGCAATGGTCGTTACTCTGCCAAATCAAAGAAAAGATCTATGGTTTCAGCTCTCTTTTGCAGGTCCACCCGCAATACTGTCACCGTTATGAGGTTGAAGTAGAAAGAGGTCCACCTTATCGAGTTTGACGCTTATTACCATCCACCGTTTAAGAAAACTCGCCTTGTTTCTTCGCTTGCAACTAGTTGTACTGTTTCTTCCGTTACTTGGGTTTCAAGTAGTTTTGGGGGTGCTTCTGCCCCTTTGTTTGTATTTTAATGTAATGTATGTACTCTCTACTAGTTTTTATTTATAAAGTTTACTGTTGTCGGAAAAAAAAATGCGGATGGATGGGCACGGACCTAAACCACTTCTTGGTTGCGCCCATTTTTCTTTCCAATTAGTCTCCCTTGTGATGGACGCTATCCGTCACAAGCTGAAGACGGAGCGAATTCATACCATATTATTATGTTAATATGGATCAAAGTGGCTCATGTTGTGTGTTAATTAATTGGGTCCTGATTTTCGCAGTACACATTTTACTCAACGCAGTACACTGTTGACAATTTTACCCCTCTCATTTCCACCTCCATTTTCTCTCTCTAATCCCTCTCTCTAATATTTTATCTCTTTAATGTCAAAATATCAATAATATTAATTCATATAAATTCATCTCAATTTTTTCTCAAATCTTCAATTTAAGTGGTTGATAATACTAATTCACATCAATTCATCTCAATTTACGACTCAAATCTCAAATTTAAGTGGTTGATGTCGAGATCGATACGGATTCGTTGCCCTCGACGATGCTATTCGTAAGAGGGGAGGCGATGCATTTCGTGCGGCGGCAGAGGGGCGGTGGTGATGGGCGGCGACGACAGAGGGGAGGCGCGGCGGTTGGTGCAGCAGCTGTTAGTGCGGCGGCTTATTTCGTGCTTCTGCAATACAATGACATTCCAAAATCATGATTTACATGATTTACATGTTAACAAAACTAACATGAACAAAATAATTTTCTGAATATCAGTGTAACAATGACATTCCAGTGTAACAATGAATATCAGTGTAACAAGATGGTTAAGGTTTCAAGGTTAGAGAGAAGGGAGAGAGAATTAGGTTTACTGTGTTTTTTTATGAAGGGCAAACAAAATGGAAAGTTTGGGGAAAAAAGTACTGTATTGAGTAAAAAGCGTACTGTAAAAATAAACTACGTTAATTAATAACTAATTGGACATCATACAATAAAGAAATAAAAAAAAAAGGATTTTTCCCATGCAAAGTCTGTCACGTGCAGCATGAGGGAGACTTTTGTGTCCTTTATCAGTATGCCACTTCCTCACACTACTTTTATTTTGAAAACACGAAAAAAAAAAATACAATCTTAGATTGTTGGCGGTAAAAATGAATCTTAACTTGATAATAGATAGACTAAACATTGTGACATATAACTTAACATGATAACATTTATGCTTAACACATGGTGACATATGTATTAGTTAAAAATGTGGCTATCTTAGTTTGAGATTGAATAAATATGAATATGTTTACATCTCCTATTAACTAAAAGAAAAACACTTCTAAAACATTTTTCCTCCAAAAGGCATCTTCTAAATAAGGAAGCTAAATGCAAGTGCATTCTCTTTAATAAGGAAACTAATATTTCACATGTTAATAAGTTAATTAGAGAAAGTATGTTGAGAATATTTCACTAATTATGGTAAGGGTGCTGATTTTCGCAGTACACATTTTACTCATCATAGTACATAGTTGACAAATATACCCCTCTCATTTCCCCTCCTATTTTCTCTCTCTAATCTCTCTCTAAATCTATTCTCTTTAATTTCGCATAACATTCTCCCCTAATTTCACCCACCCTATGTACTACTTTGATAACTGCTACAATAGTTCGCAACTCGCAATACCAAAACTCGGGTTTTTGCACCAAAACTTAGTGTTCATGATTAATTAATTATAAACTCACTTTCGAGATTTGATTTATTAACATCAAATGATTCAAATCACCAATTACCTGACATTGAACATTTGCATTTAGATTGAACATTGAAAAAAACAAAAAGATTGCTACGTAATGATATGTACTACAGTACATTGGAGTAAACAAAAAAACTACTCTATACTGCTACTACCGTATGTCCGTTTAGTACTACCAAACTAACGCCACCACCACCAACAGCCACCTGCGTGGCTGCGCCGGCTATTGGCCAGCACTCGTCGGCTAGTACCTCACCAATCAACCATACGACATCCATCAACCCGTAGTTAATTTTAAAATAAATTCTAATTAAAAAGAACAAATTATAAAAAAGAAAACTCAAATTAATCTTCTATATACTAAGAGAATAACACTTCTCAAAACTTTTCCCTCCAAAAGGAATCTGCTTAAATAAGGAAACAAGACTATTTATTTTTTGGTAACTAATCCTTCAATCTATTTATCACTATAATCTTCTCTAAACTCTCAATTACATTCGTCTAATTAAAAAAAAAATGATATAAATCTAGAAATTATAACTTACTTAAAATAATTCATTAAAACTATTTGAGATAAGTTATAAATTAAAATCATGTGGTAAAAAAAAATTATTAAAATACGCATTTCTATGAGTTCGCTCAATTCTCTTAATAACTTTTCCACTTTTTTTTCATATTAAAATAAAAAGGATGAAATAAGGAATTAATAACGCGTTAATTTAAAATATATAAATAATACATCCCCCTTACTACTAAGAGAATAAAATTTCTCAAAAGTTTTTCCTCCAACCTATAAATCAACTTATATAAGAAACGAAACTAAATGAGATTTTCCCATTAAACTATTACTTTATCTTTTACTTAATGCATTGATTATTTCATTGAATTATGAATTATACTTCGTAATAATTATATTAATATTT
>JAGPOY010000170.1:0-28970 GCA_018983105.1 Silene uniflora | reverse complement strand
CTAATTTAATAACATGTTTTATTACAAACATTTCAATTAAAATTTTTAATTTTAATTATGCGAAAAACTTTTAGTTAATTTGGTGGATTTTAAGTAGTATGAAAAGTTTTAATCAATTAATTACCATGTTTAATTTAAAAAAATGAAAATGAGCAGAAGAAGAAAATTGAAAAACAAATGAACGACGTGGCTTTCAATTGAGGTGATTAGTGTTACGTGGATTTGAGGTAGTGTTACGTGTATTTGAGGTGGAATACTTTTCGCACACGTGGATTTGACGTGGCTTTTTAGCTGCTGACGTGGATTAAACATGTGGCATTTATTTGTCATTTTGAAAGTGCCTTTTAACATAGTTTTATAGATTAGCCTATACTTTTGTAATTCAACCCAACGAGAGGGGTGACCGGGAGAATACTAATTATAGATATTACATTCAATCACACATTTTAAGAGGGAGACGTAAACGTAAAAATATACCCCTTTGTTACATTCATTGTTAGACTTTTTATTTATCGTAGAATATATTTTAATAAAAAGTAAATTAAGAGATAATTTCATTGGAATGGAGAAGTACAAACGTATCTGAACAAATTTAGGCCTCGTTTGGTTGCCTTCTCAATTCATGTGATTTCTATAATTCCATGAATTGAGTTTTTTAAGTCTTATTTGGTTACCCAAAAAAATGTGAAATGGGGGAGTTTACAATTCCAAGGGAGTTTTCAACTTCTACATGATGTAGGAGTTTGATTACCCACCTCCACCTAGGTAATTGGAAATTCCTCCATCCATTTTCCTCCAAATTTACCCATGTACCCTTACAAATTAAGTATTGTTAATATTATGGAGGGTATATTTGTATTAATAAATTAAAATCATGTGAATTGAAATAGTGTAACCAAACTATACATAGGAGTTTAATTCATGAGAAAAAGAAACTCCCGCAAGGCAACCAAACACGTTTTTATCAATTCATGTGAATTGCATGTGGGAGTTGGATTCCAATGAGTTGCAAATTAACACAGGAATTCAACACCCGCATGAACCAAACGAGGCCTTAAACAACTTTTATTTGATTCAATAACAATTTGTAAATCATGAGATATTTTCCATGAGGACAATGTATTGGTACTAATAGTGGGACTTTGGAAAAGGGTTTATTTTGGGAATATTTAATTATAATTGGGTAAAAATAAAAAGACAAATCATATTTAAAAAAAATATACTGAAAAGTTCACCGTCCAATAGCTGCGTATTAATGACAAACAACATATTAATGGCAAACAATGCATCCACTTTGGAGTAAAAATAATTTGTAAGCAAGGGGAATCGAACCCACCACCTAATGACTCCTCTAGTAGAGGCACTACCACTACACCAATCTGAGTTTCATGCTCCATACACCACTTTGTCATATTTATTTTTTGGAAGAAGAGGGGGTGCGGCTGAACCCCCTGAACCACCCCCAAAACCGCCCCTGGTACTGCCGGCATACTGGCTTTTAGTTGAAGATTGTGATGAACAAAGGAGTGGATTAGTAACTCATCTTGGTTCTTTTGACTACGATAAGGAAAAAATAATTAGTTTGGAGAAAACAAGGTCCTCGGGGTTTATTTTTCTTCTTGGGGAGTCGCTAGCGCTTTTCAGTATTTCTTTGGTAATGTCCAACATCTGGGTGCTGGAAATCAAGTCAGGATGGTTATGGAGTATTCGTGTCGGTCCATCATACATTTGGAAATGTGTTCTATTGTGAGAGTGATGGCGGCTATTTTCTCTGTCAGGACAAGACTTATAATATAGCTAGTTGCCAAGTGCAGGAGTTCAATAAAATTACGGGCTTATTTCCACAACTGGAAAGGTATTCGGAGAGCTTGGTGTTGTCCAAAGGATACGGAGCCCACGATTTCAGGGTCTTACAATGAATTAAGAGAATACTGCACTGTTTGTCCTAGGCTCTTAGCAATGATGCTGGAAAGAACCTCCTCAACCAACCGTAGTTACATCAATTGCTACTGTCTTCTTTGATGCTTGCTTAGCGCGAATTCGTACTATTTGTAGCATATTCGGTAGTTTTTTCTTCTTTGGCAGTCCTTGCCATTGTAGTTTGTGTGCCTTGAATTTTGAAGATATGAGTTTTAAGTTATATCTTGCTCATTTATCTATTACATATGCTGCACCTCTGCAATAAATATGATAATCACTATCATTTTTTTGCACGCATTACACATTTACAACTTTAAGCTTATTTATTTATTTATTTTTATTTTTTTTAAATGAAACCCTTGTGTTAGAAAATCAAGCCTGCTTTTCCCTTGCTAGTTTCTGTTCCCTTTGAGTCGTGACACTATATGTGCGTCTGGGTTTGGCCCTCAAAGTAGGATTTTAAAGTTCTTGCAATCTCACCCGAAAGAAGTGATGGTCTGGAGGCTACACAGAGTAGTGTTGCAGGTTGTACACTCAGTGATCGACGATTAAATAATGTCCGATATAATGGCCTCAGTCTCAGCTGGTGCTACTGTAAACGTATGCTCAAGTCTTGGGGTTCTCAGGATTCTGGTTATTATTTTCACTGGGCAGCACACTGTCCATCGATATGATGCATTTATGCCTTTATGGTTGGTAATCATAGGGAAAAAAACTACTTATCTTGTTTCCTTGCTTATAATTTGGAGAAATTCATCTTTTTGGAGCTGCCATACGCTTCAGGTAATAGTGAAACATTCCTCTTTTTGTTTATAATTTTGTCTATTTCTTGTATAAGTTTCATCACTTCCAGCATAAAGGTGCTGGACCAGGACAGCGGAAAGGGGTTTGGAATGTTATCTTTCTCTTTGACCTTGTTATAAGTTGAAGCAGTGTTTCGCTTCGTTCTCTCTGAACCTTGTCATAAGTTGAAGTAGATATGATAATTTATTCGGTACCTGCTACTAGTTTTATGACTACAGTGAACCTGATGATAATTTTGGGAGACACATGATGTTCTTAGGGGTGTAAACCCCTCGACCGTGCTCTTGGATTCCTTGCCCCTGATTTATTTTGGGAGACACATGATGTTTGAGGGCAGATTCATGTGCATATATAATCGGTATTCTGTGAATTGTATGTTCGCTGCTGGTGTCTTTTCCTAAAATATTGAACGAGAAATGTCTTCTATCTACGCCGTCTTTTCAATTTGGTAGGCTTTTATCTCTTCAATAGGACTTGATGTTGACTTGGCTTTGGGGGAAAGCCAAGAGTGAGTCGTCAGTATTTCTATTGGAAAATTTCATGTCGTTTGTTAATTGCTGGCTGTTTTTTTAGCTATCCATCACATGCTAAAACATCTGTGTTATCCATGTCGAAGGGGTCAATTGAAGAAGAAGAGGCTTGACCTTCATTTACCAAAGACATGCCAACCAACGAAGATTTGGCTTATGGACTTCACTCATAAAAAAAGGGCAAAGGGCTGGCTTTCGGTAACATGTAGACAACTAGTCTAGAACGGGGAAGGGCTCGGTCCCATGTTTTACAGAAAAGCTACTATGAAGAGAAGACTAGTCATTTACCGCGAGCGCGTTCTGAGATTACATGTAATATTAATACTCCTTAAGTTCGACAGGTCTGGCTACAACTTCCAGCCAATTCCGTATTTTTTTTCGAGAACTTTGATACTTGATCAAAATAATCTTCTTACTTTTCAAAGTAATCCCAAAAAAACTCTTGATCTGCAATCCCCCAAATTGTCCATCCTTTGTGGAAAAAATGCCTCAGATTTCACAATTTAACTACCTGCCAACCGAAGTTTGGACTCAGATTTTTGCGACATTGCCCGCTAAGAGCCTATTAAGATTCATGAGGGTCTGTAAATCTTGGTGCTCCATTATTGTCGGGTTGGGTTTTTGATATGATTCTGGTCAGACTTGCCAGCTCTTGTTGTGGGTAAGAATCGAACCTCCATCCTCACGGTTGTAGTAAGAGAGGTCTTACCATTTGAGCTAAATCTTGTTTTTAAAAGGGTTAAACACAATAACAAATCATTAGACTAAACATGTTTAACCGGTGAAGTAAGAAGATAAATAGGTTAAATAAATCAGGTTGGGTTACAAGAAAGTTAAACGAGCTTTGTTAAAGTTGAAATGTATGGCTATTTAAGAAAATGAGTCGGATTCAGATTAAGGAAATACGGAGGATGACTTATTTATAAATACAAACTCGACACCTCCCGACCTGTTTTGCTTGGCCTAGTAATGCAATAATAACACATGGGAGTACCTCGTAATTGAATGGGAAGGAAGCAGCTAATCTTGCTGAAGACGACACTATCCATCTTAAATTTAACACATATTAAATATCATTTCACCAAGCTCACCTAGTATAAAGATAAACTTTTTATCTTTTCAAATGCATTTTGATTGTTCAATTCAATTTACATGTATATATTTTTGACCCGTCTTGAGTTTAAGACGGAATTTGTGGGAAGGCAGGTATTGAGTACTCCTATTAAGTATTCACAGTACAGAGTAGAGAGTGACAGTAAGGGACTGACGGTTGAGCTACGTTCAATAAAAAGACGGTGGTCACGAACTTCAAGGTCACATCAATCCATCATACAAAACTACAAACTTGTCCGATTTTGCTTTTTCAGGAGAAAACCCAATATGCTACATGATTCATCATTTACACTGCTCTACTGTAAGCCCACAAAATTAATGCATATATGAACAATGTTGTCACACTTTATTACTGTCATACTTACAGTACTATACTAAGTACATGAACCCAGATTCAACTCATAAAGTCACAAATCACTGTGTTTTGTAGTGATTTCCTGAGTCACATGCTCTTACTTTTGAATTTGAAATAAATAAATTTGGGTTTTTTTTTTTTTGCAGTGCAATCAATGTCACGTGAAATTTATGAATAATTGAAGTGATTGTTTTTTTTGTTTGGTGAAAAGTAGGGGAAGAACATGGGAGTAAGTGGTTGTGTTGGTGTTTCAGCAGTAATTCCAGTTGCTGCCCAACTTAATTCATCTAGTGATCTCAAAAGGGTAATTTTTTTATTATCTAAATTTTGTTTGTTTTTGTGTGATCTTTGTTGTTCTTGATTATATGATTTGGTATATGTTTGCCTGAATTTAGAAAAGTTGAAACTTTCTTCTGTCTTTCGGAAACAGCCTCTTTATGTTGCTACTACACCGCTTACAAGGGTAAGGCTGTGTACCTCCGACCCCATTACCCTGCAATTTGCGAGAACCCTTGAGGCGCTGGGGTAATGTGGTGGTTGATTGAATAAATTTTAATGGCAAATGTGAAATGATTTGATTCAGAGGGTAAATATGACAGCTAACCTGCCTCCCCTTCCCCCTCTTCAAAGTGAGCTTGGATGTTTTACACATATGACATATCAGTGCACAATTTGTAAATAAAAGGGTGTAATGAATAAGATGTACTCTGAAGAGAACTGGAATATGGGATGCGAGTTTGAAACCGTTTGGAGTTTTTGGAATACGAGTAGTTGATATATGTGCTTTCTCGTGACCTAATGTTTAAGATTATGTAGAAGAGAACGTTTATTGTTGGAGAGAACTGGAATATGAGACTCGAGTTTGAAACCTGTTTGGAGTTCGGAAAGGTTGATCTTTGTGCCTTTGATGAACCCTTAGTGCTTAAGGTTGTTCTGCCTTATTTGCCATTAATAATTACAGGCTCTTTTTAATGTGAGTAATTATCGATTAAGCTTAATGGTGGTGGGTACACTGGTACTTCTTATTAAAGATTGATTTGTGGTAGTTGAAGGTTTTACGGTTTTCTAAGTGATACATTAACAGGTACCTGGGTTAATATTTTCTAGTTCAATGGTTGTTATAGTTGACCCAAGTGTTGCTAACAATTCGAGTGCTATTTATGCATTTTGGATATAAAATGAACCTTTCTTGCTCTGAAATAGGAAATTCAAGTGATCTAGAATTTAGCTTTCCAAGGGGTATATTTCAGAGTCATCATTGTTTAGAAATTCCCTGTTATCATTTGATATTCACATCCAATGGTGTCATCTAATGCATCTATTTCAGTTGTGATTGTGCCACTTACCGCCATCAGCTATTTTGACAGGGTGAAGGAAGCTACCATTCACCTTCAAACCTACCATTGGCGCTGCCCTATGGTGCAAAAAATTTTCTTAGGCATCATTCCTCTAATTCAACGTCAAAATTCCCAATATCTTGGAGGGTATGTGCTTCGTCTTGAAATTTCACTCAGGATCAGCTTTTATATTTCACAGAAGTAGACCTTTGTTAATGTGCACTCGTATGCTCAGTTGCTCATTTATAATATCTGGATAGGTGAAACAGCGTTCTTTTATCATGTCCGTTGCTGCTGACAGCGCTCAAATAATGGAAGAAACTGAAGTGGAATCAGAGAATTTGGCAATCTTCGGTGTTGATCCCGGCTTAGAATCCTACAAAGATCATTTTAAATACAGGATGAAGAGATATGTAGATCAAGCCAAACTCATTGAGAACTATGAAGGTGGTCTTGAAGAATTTGCCCAAGGTATAAGCGAAACTACTCTAAGAAAGTTCTTTGAATTCATGATATTTTAAGTCTGTAGCAACAGCAATGACATTAATTATCCCAGTGTTTCCTCAATGTGTCCCGTGTGTAAACGTAGAGAATTTTTCTGAATGAAGCTTAAGGGACATTGCGTCGTTGAACGCACCCACACTCATGATACAAGAAGCATATATAGTGAACCGTAATCCTTAGCTGCAATTCGCTTGTCACCCTAAAGTCTATAATAGAGTCAATTAACCACTCCGTTCAATTTCAAGTTTTTCTTAGAGTTGTTTGCCTTTTCTTTTTAGGATATTTAAAGTTTGGATTCAACAAAGAAGATGGGAGCATTGTGTATCAGGAATGGGCTCCGGCTGCTCAGTAAGTTTGTTGTTAGTTCAGTAAGCATCTTGATTCATGTCATTTCAAATGTTTGTCGAGCACTGACTGCAAGAAATTTTCCTTTTGAGTTAGGGAAGCACAACTTATCGGCGACTTCAATGGCTGGGATGGCTCTAATCATAGGATGGAAAAGAATCAGTTTGGTGTTTGGAGTATTAGGATCCCAGACTCTGGTGGAAGACCCGCTATTCCTCACAACTCACGAGTTAAGTTTCGGTTTAAACATAGAAATGGTGATTGGGCTGACCGCATTCCTGCATGGATTAAGTACGCTACAGTGGACCCTTCAAGATTTGCAGCACCTTATGATGGTGTCTACTGGGACCCACCAGTGCAAGAAAGGTAGCCGTTCATTCAGTTACTTTCCTGGGAGACAGTCTCGCACTCTCGCATTAATAAACTCCCTCCGTCCCGGTCATTTGTTAACCTTTCGTTTTAGCACAAAGATCAAGGAGAGAAGAGGGAACCATTTGTAGATATTGTGATTGAATGGCAAGTGGACAATAGGTTATTTGGATGATCAAATCACCGTTAAAAAAACATCCCAATATAGAAAGGTAAACAAATGAATGAGACACCCAAATATGGAATAGGTAAACAAATGACCGGGACGGAGGGAATAATATGAAATGAAACCAGCTCATTGAATTTATAAGTTATGCTTAGCATATTTTCATTCATTGACTTTAGAGTGACCAGGGTATACACATTAACCCGCTAAAAAATGAAATCAAAGAATGATTACTTCATTATTCGAATCTGTTTCATGATAATCTTACAATGAGACTCATGAAAATTGATCAAGTGGTGAGTGACTTTTGAGTCTTGTTCATGATCAATGCAGGTATAAATTTCAGTATCCACATCCTCCGAAACCTAAAGCTCCTCGGATATATGAGGCACATGTTGGAATGAGCAGCTCAGAACCCCGCATAAATTCATATAGGGAATTTGCAGACGATGTCTTGCCTCGTATTAAGGCTAACAACTATAACACAGTGCAATTGATGGCTGTGATGGAACATTCCTACTATGCTTCATTTGGATATCATGTCACAAATTTTTTTGCAGTGAGTAGTCGATCTGGAACCCCGGAGGACCTTAAGTATCTGATCGACAAGGCCCATAGTTTAGGTTTACGGGTATTAATGGATGTTATTCACAGCCATGCAAGCAACAACGTCACTGATGGCCTGAATGGTTTTGATGTTGGGCAAAGCACACAGGAGTCTTACTTTCACTCGGGCAGTCGTGGATACCACAAGCTATGGGATAGTAGGTTGTTCAATTATGGAAACTGGGAAGTCCTGAGGTTCCTGTTGTCTAACTTAAGATGGTGGCTTGAAGAATATAGGTTTGATGGTTTCCGATTTGACGGAGTTACTTCCATGCTATATCACCATCATGGTATTAACATGGGTTTTTCCGGGAACTACAATGAGTATTTCAGTGAAGCAACTGATGTTGATGCTGTGGTTTACATGATGTTGGCTAATCACTTGATTTATAACATTTATCCTGAAGCTACAGTAATTGCTGAAGATGTTTCTGGTATGCCTGGATTATGTCGTCCTGTCTCTGAAGGTGGGATCGGGTTTGAGTATCGCTTGGCAATGGCTATTCCTGACAAGTGGATTGATTATGTGAAGAATAAGAAGGATGAAGAATGGTCGATGAATGAAATTATGCTAAGCTTGACAAATAGGAGATATACTGAGAAGTGTGTAGCTTATGCCGAGAGTCATGATCAGGTAGTCCAAGTTTGTTCCTTTTTGTGAGAAAACGGATCTTTATTCTGTTTTGAACTTAAAGTATCTGAACTTTGCTCTATGGAGAATAATATTTCTGTTAATCCAGATCCTTTTACTCTTTACTTTTCTACATGTGGTGTGTCTGACCTTCTGATATTTGAACAGGGTGCAACACTTCATTTTTATGCCAAAAACCTGATTTCTCTCAAAACATCAATTTTCAACACTGTGACACGGACACCGACACTTTTGCAGGCTTACAGCCGAGTCGTAGTAGCATCTCTTTTAACAGTTAACGGGTGTACAAGAGAGAATACGATATGGTTTCATCAATGATCAAAGATTTTGAATGTTTAATATTTCTTCCGTGTACATATCCGATAATTTCATGTGATCCAATGTCATATTTCAGGCAATTGTTGGGGATAAAACGATGGCATTTTTCTTAATGGACCAAGAAATGTATACCGGAATGTCTTGCCTGACAGAACCTTCTCCTGCAATTGAGAGAGGGATTGCCCTTCATAAGGTGAGTAAAATTTTTTCCTCAATTCCAAAGTAACTAGTTAAACCAGCTAATAACTGAAGTTGTATACAGCAACTCTGAAATTGTTATATGATCCTAATCATTTTGACATTCATTCCCGCAGATGATTCATTTTATTACAATGGCCTTAGGAGGTGAAGGCTACCTTAACTTCATGGGTAACGAGGTAAAGCATTTACGGCTGATATATCTTCAAATGGTTTTTTTTAAGAGCCTAAGTAGTTTTTTTTTTTAATCTCTGTAAATTATTGCGGGAGGTAAAAAGTTGGATTACTGCTAAATGCACAGAAAATGCCAAAACATATTTCTCATCAAAATGCTTCTACAAAATCCCAACTGGAAGAGGAAACCATACGGTATAAGCATGTGCCTGTTGAACATTTCAGGGCCTTAGTAGTCTGCTGATTTATTTTACTTTTTGTTTGTTGAATTGGTGGTAAGTTTGGGCACCCTGAATGGATTGACTTCCCAAGAGACGGCAATAGTTGGAGTTATGAAAAGTGCAGACGTCAATGGAATCTGGTTGATACAGATCATCTAAGATACAAGGTACAAAACAACTCCGTAGATTGTTATCAAAATAATTCCTTAAACCTACAATCTAGCAGTCCAGTTTATGGGGGTATGGACTATGTCGCATGCCATGTGTCAAAAACTTCATTTAAGGCGAACATATGTTTTTTTACATACAAAGTACACGTGTCTCGTACTTCCCCGTTCCCAGCCAAAAAGTGACCTAGTCAGAAGCACAAGCACACATTCAGGCTCTACATTTGCAGTTGAGTTTGAGTAGCATAGTATAGGATTGACCAGGTCCTCGGAATGTGCTCTAGAGGGCTCACGCTGACAAATTGCCATCTTATATGCCTTTTATTTGGCTTGGCTTCAAATCTTTTTTATTGATAAAAATGTAATAACAAGGTACATGGTGTTCTTTTCTCTGCGCAGTTTATGAATGCATTTGACCGTGCCATGAATTTGCTGGACGATAAATTTTCATATCTCTCTTCAACCAAACAGATTGTCAGCAGTGCTAATGAAGAAGACAAGGTATAACAGATAACTACCTACTTAAAAGTAGTGTTACAGCTAAACATCCCATATTACTGTAGATATGCGGTTTTTGCTCTTTCTGCGTAATTCATGGCAGTAATTGTATCTTTGTTATAATCACCAAAGTGGAATGGGTTTTTTCTTGGCAATGATTTACATAAAATTGTGATATTTTAACAGGTTATTGTCTTTGAGAGAGGCGATTTGGTATTCGTTTTCAATTTCCATCCAGAGAAAACATACGAGGGGTATGCACAAAACTTGTTTCAATGGCATCACAGCTTATGCCTTATGGATTACTTTTGTTTTCCATTTACACTGAAATCTTGCATGATTGCATCAAGGAGCTTCTGATCAGTTCTTCGATATTTTTCTCGCTGTTCTGTTTCACAGGTACAAAGTGGGGTGTGACCTGCCTGGAAGGTATCGTGTTGCACTTGATAGCGACGCTTTCGAGTTTGGTGGAAGAGGACGGGTAAGGACAAAGGAGCCCATGAGTTATATAACCTATCTTAGGAAATCTGCAAGGATTTATTTTCTTACTCGCGTTCTTACCCCAGAATGACTGATCCCATGTTGACTGGGAAAACCAAACCATTTTGAGCCAATTATTTGGGAGGCCTAATCATACCTCATAGCCAAAGAATAGCGAATATGAACCCCTTATGCCCTTGGAAAATATTAACTTGCTAATCAGGCATACTTGATGGATCTTTTTGGTAGGTGGGACATGATGTTGATCATTTCACAAATCCTGAAGGAATACCAGGAATTGCAGAGACAAATTTCAATAACCGTCCTAATTCATTTAAAGTACTGTCACCACCTCGTACGTGTGTGGTATGTGATATGTCTACTCTCTTCTATTTGGCTCTTACTGCCTTGGGTCCGAAGGACACGGTTTCATTTTGCTTCGTTTAATATATTTCTTGATCTGAGAAACTTATTTACTCGTATACCAGAGTAATGCAAAGCTTTATAGCTTCTGCATTTTTGCGAATTTCCCATGGATCCAGACTCATGACGTGTTTCTCAGTTTTCATTTTACATCGAAGTAGCTCAATTCTCTTGGTACATTTTGGTGCTTGGGAATTTTACAGTGTTGTCGACGTAAAAATTCCTTGTCATTTTTTTTCTTGCCATCTTTTCTTTTCTTTCAACTTGCTTAACGACAGTTGACAGTTTCAAAACTGATTCATTGTAGCGGACACCAAATCATTAGTGGATAAATCCATTTAGGCTCTGCTGCTCAGAATAGCAATATAATACGACGATTTGTATTTGTCGACTCCAAATCGTTTCCAGCCTGAGGATTGTTTTTGCAGGCATATTACAGGGTTGAAGACTATCCAGAAGAGGCTGCAAAGTCATCTATAGGTGCCGATGTTCAAGTAACAAAGGCAGATCAAAGCAAAGGTGATAGCGAACAAGCTCTTAGGGACGGAAACCCAGAATCAAGCTTAGGAGTGGACACAGAACTTGATCCGTTCAGTGCCTGCAATTTAGATCTTAGTATACCGTTTCCGTCATTCGTGCACTTCCCTTAAGATCCAAGTCTCCAAGTTAGCGCTCTATGTTAGCAATAAGGCTGTATAAATGTCCTGTAAATTAATGGAATTGAGTCAAATTGTTACCAATGTTTGTGTAAGCCACAAGAGTAAGTTGTATACAAACTTATTAGTTAGCATAAGTAACCTAGCGTGCCGTGTCAGTGTCGTGGCTGGCGTGCCAAGTAATTCCTCCAATTTAGCCTTATTTCTTTATATTTTGAGCGTGCTTAAGTGTGCCGTGCCTTGCCTTGGTTAGTATGGTCTTTTTTCTCAAACTTCGTCCTAGGCACGGCCCATTGCGGGGGCCCATTGATTGTCGTGTTGGGCTGTACCAATCCTCTGTCGTGCTAAAATGAGCTATGTGCGTGTTAGGTATGATAATGGTCCAACAGCCCGCGCGCCCACTTCCATCTCTACCTACACTTATCCATTTCATGCTTTCATGTTTGGATTAATGGAGCAATAAATTACAGCCAAAAACATTTTATAGACGCGTGTTAAATATTTCTGTATGTTTTTGACATTTGATCTCCCATACACAACTTTTTAAAAGTAACTTTAAATTATGTTTAGATGTTTAGAAAAGGGTTATGCTTACATGTATAAGTCTATGCAAGCTTCTTGTACAGTTGTGCATGGTTTAAGTTAGTTGTATTTATGTAAACCGTTTTCTATAACAATCGTTATACTGGATATTGGAAGTGAGTATGATGTAAAATTTATCCTCGCCCACCTGTGGTGGCAGCGAGGAATTAAACTCAGGGAGGTGAAAAATTTCCAGCAGGGGCAAACAAGTAATAGTACAAGTTGAACTTTAACTAAAACCTTTGAATATTCATTCGCCGGGAGGACAAGCGCCCATACTATCTCCCTAGCTCCACCACTCATGTCCGCCCCACTACTAGTTAAAAGTTATTTAGGAAACCACTCCAACTAACACAAACGTAATACAATATCCACTTATACCTGCTCCACTGACATTCTTAATCCATAAACTACTTTAAAAATATTCACACTTCTATTTTATCATTTCACCCTAGACTTCTTAAATAACTTACCATTATTTTTGAAATTAAGTCAACCTCCTATAATTCCGATCACAAATTCTCATTTATGACTGACATCTCCGTCGCAAACTTACGACGGGTCAAGTACTAATATTCATATGGGGTAGTCGGTAGATAAGACAATACAGATTGCTACTCCGTAGCCACTCTCCTTTTATCTTATCTACTCACATGAATAATACTCGATCCGTCGCAAACTTATAACCGTTATGTCCGTCACAAATAAGACTCGCTTAATTACCATAAATGATGAAATCTTCCTTCCTTTAATTTATCCTCAATCGTATCAATGACTCAACTACACCTTTTGCTACTTTCAGCCCAAATGCACCTTGCAGGCTTGTGTTCTACCAAAGCCGTCCGATCAAATAATTTGACCGTTACATACGCTCCCACTCCTTTAAATCTTCAAACAGCCGCCCTTTCCCTCTAACTCTCTTCCCACACACAAACAATAACAATTAAAAAACCCAAAATATATAAAAATAATCAAAAACTTCAAGAATCAGTCAATTTTTCAGACCAAGTTCTTGCATTCTTTCACCATATAATCTCATTTATCCATTTTACAGGTTTAATTCTATAAAACTTCTCATTTTTTTAGATGTTTTTCATTTTATTCCATGTAAATTGTAAAATAAAAAAATAATTTGTGTCAAAATTGGGTTTTGTTCGTGTTTTTGTTTCAGTAACAAGATGAAGACTGATCGAAAGCCTCCTCTTGCTCGATCTCCGATGCGGCTTCGCAATCGCCGTGTTCTTCAACCGTCTAACATCATCACCCCTTTGCGTACTCCTTCTGGTAATTGATCCTCAACCCATCAAACAATTCTACATTTTTTTAATTTCTTTATGTTGTATATGTTTGTTAAGAAAACCCTGTAATTTTCGAGGTTTTTCAGGGTTTTCGGCGTAAAAAGACTCTACTTTGATGCCTTGAAATCTGATTTAATCTAGTTTTAATAGTTTCTTGTGTGACGGTTTTACACAAATAGTTTTCGAGGTTTTTCTTTGGGTTTTCGCCTGTGGTATCTGATTTAATCTAGTTTCTTGTATGACGGTTTTACACAAATAATTTTCGAGGTTTTTCAGGGTTTTGGCAGTAAAAAGATCCTACTTTGATGGCTGTGGAGTCTAATTTAATCTAGTTTTTGTTAGTTTCTTGTATGACGGCTTTACACAAATAATTTTCGAGGTTTTTCTTTTGGTTTTTCGCCGTAAATAGACTCTACTTTGATGCTTGTGAATTCAATTAGCCCATGATTTCCTATTGATTTTGTAGTTTAATTGTTTGTAAAAATACCCTGAAAGTATCAAGAATTCAAAAAAAAATCGGGTTTTTGACAGTAACTATGCCTGCTTTGATGGTTGTTAAGTCTAATTTGATTAAATTCAATAAACCCGTAATTTATCCTTTCAATGAACTCCATGAAATTGTTGAAATACCGCGAAATTATCAAGATTAATAAACCCGTAATTTATCCTTTCAATGAACTCCATGAAATTGTTGAAATACCGCGAAATTATCAAGATTAATGGGTTGATTTTGGTTTGTTGATCTTGTTACAGCTGCATTAACCAAACCCCAGATGAAAGAATCAGAAATGAGACCAGAAAACCAAGCAATGTCATTTGAATTAATGGCTCTTTCGAAAATGGTACAAGATGAACTCGGTACAATGAATCCCAAGAATTACTCATCATCAACTGGTACATCAAATATGGGGCCGGCTTTTGAGAGAGGTCGATTCTACGATGAATACGTTGCTCGAAGGAACGAGAGGCTAAGGAAGAAGCAAATTGAGAACGAGGTGGATGAGCCTAAAACTGCTTATAATCTTGGAGTTAAGGTTGAATCATCAATGAAGAAGGATTTCAAGAAGAAAACTGAGAGTGTCAGGAAACCTGTAGGTTCTGCTTATATTGATCGAAGCCAACATTCGCGCTATTCATTGAGGAGTACTGTCAAGAAGCCCCCTCCATTGCCTGTGCCTATGGATATCGAGGAGAAGATCACAACGAGGAGGACGGCTGCTGTTACAAGAGCAAGGAGAGTGTATTAGATACGCCTTAAGCGGGTAGTATGTAGGCCTGTGTTTTCTTTAGGGTCATTGTTGTTCATAAGAGATTCATGGAAACTATGGTGGAAACTGTGGTACATGTATGGTGATTGGTGTCCATCAATGGTGGACTAAAGGGATTTTTTTCTTTTGCTGTTTTAGGATTGCCAAAATTACATTTTGGTGCTGTGGATCGGAAAGAAACACCATTTTAATTGGTTTCTGTATTGTGTGATTTCTTCCTTGAGTGCATTGTAGATACTGTTGTTCATCATCTACCCAAAAAATTGTGGTCGGGATGTACATTTTTTCCCAGATATTCATGTACGAGATGCTTTTACCGTGAAACTGACATATAGTTGATTGTGTAAATCTCCGTTTACAATATTGATGTTATGGTCAGGTGTATATTTCTGTCACACATTCATTTTACGAGATGTTCTTTCTGAGAATCCAACGTGTTACTGGATGTGTAAAATCTCCGTTTACATTGTTGATGTGAGTATGGTTCAGTCTCGCATTAAGACGGCCTCATTCAAGGTATATTGATTTAATTTTCTTTGGGTTGGCGGCCTGCAGAAACATGAACTCGTTGAACTAATGAACTGTATAATAAGCATTGCAGGATGCAACTTTCATAAGAAAAGTTCTGTCATTTGGTCATGCTATCATGTTATCATGTACTCTGTAGTCTGTACAATTGCAGGCCAATGCTGTTTTACTTCCATAAGGCTTGAAATGTTCATTTGTTGCGAGATGAAAGGTTCCCCTACACATTCCGAGTACAAATATTTTTTGGAGTTGTCACGAAATCTCATAAATAGAGGCAACTCACGCAAGGCATGAAGTATATTTTACATTTTCTATACCTACATCGCATCCACTAGGCAAAACTCAAAAGCTCCGGTCACATAATTACATAAGTTGATTGGACTCAAGTCTCACATGAATGAGAAAAGTATAACTCAAAATTGGATCTAAAACTTGTGCCCAAAATGTCCTATCCGAAAACATCAAATAAAGTATAACGACATTTTTTTTTTTGCCGGAAATTGTATTTTGGGAGTGTTTAACACAAAAATGTGTATTTAAGGGAGTGTGTAACAAAAAATGGAATCAAAGGTAGTAGTTTACAAAGTAGTGTATTTATAAGGTAGTGTTCAACAATTGATCCAATTTGAAACAAGATTTCATCCTCTTCCAACCCAAGCCAACTTGACAAAAAATGAACTTGAACATGAATCGACGTGCTCTAAAAGGTTCAGTTGAACCCGACACAAACAATTTGTTTCCCGATCTATTGACCGCCTATTCTGCTGATTGCTTAACTATTCTACTACTAATAGGCTACTACTCCCTCCATCCATTCCGGTAAAAAGCTATCTATCTATTTTCATTTAAATCGTATTATTTAATAATTATCTATTTCCATATTTGTAGGCCTTTTGCGGGCAAACTTTCACGTGCACCTCGGGGTTATAGGTTTTATATGATCCAAATTCACTCATATTTTAAAAGCAATACTCCGTAGATAACTATTGAATAGAAAGAATGTTTGCCTATTATCCATCACATATTGTACTTATCCAATTAGATAATGGATAACTCAAAAGTCACCCTTTATATCGATTAAACACCTCGATGGAATTTCGCACCAGGCAATCTCATCCTTACCTAAACGGACTCGAGCAATCCTTATCCGGTAGTTATCCTACTCAAACCCGCACCAAAGGAACTCTATAGGTCAAAACTAGATATGGCAAAATTGACCTGACCCGATCAAAATAACCCTAACCCGATCAACCAACGACCGGAACTCAAGATCTAAAACTCGAATTCCACTATAACCCGGCCCAAATGTTTAATGTTGCAAACCAATTATTATTCATGAATAATTTGACCCAAAAATGACCCGAATCCAAAATAACCAGACCCTGATTCGAAACCAGCGAACTCTAATTCGACCCGAACCAAACTGACCCGAAATCAAAACCATAGTCCCTTCTGCGCGCGCGCGCACCCCCCTTATATACCTCAAAACCCCTACATATTAAAAAGTAAAATCTCATAAACCCTCCTCAGACCTCAGTCGTCCCTTCTTCCACCACTGGCTGCTCCTCATTCTTCACCATGTCAATCGCATCAAAAGGGGCATTATTCTCACGGCTAAGAACCCTAATTATCCCACAAACAAACACAATAACAGCCCAATTCAGAATGTTCAGTAGTTCTGAGATCTTAATCCCAGAAACCCAAGTCATTAATCCCAGAATAATTGAACCTAAACCCAGTATTATGACTACAAAATCACAAAGAACTGGTTTAATTGCGATTAAATGTGGGATGACTGCTGTTTGGGATAAATGGGGTGCTCGCGTTCCTGTTTCTGTTCTTTGGTTTGATGATAATGTTGTTTCTCAGGTTAAAACTGTTGAGAAAGAAGGAATCTTTGCTCTACAGGTATTCTTTTTCGGGTTTTCGATGATTTTATTGAGTGTTTTATTGATGTATTTTTGCAACTTTATGTGTATAGATCTTATTGAAAAGGGTAGTTTTCTTATGGTTAGATATGATTTCGGGCCTGCCTGGTAAGGCAGTAATAGGCCGGAATTAAGTGAAGCGTAATTGTTACAGCCCATTTTCTAAGGTTTGGTATGAGGGGAATATTTAGGGCCCAATAACTATTACCTCCAACAAGAGGTAATCCATTACCCACCTCCCCCGTCAGTAACAATTACAGGAGGAATAAAACACTCTTTCCATCCCCTTAATGTCACCTTTTTTCCCCCCAAAAAATATCACGCTCTCACTTTCTTCATTCTTCACCCTCCTCTTCTCTTATTGCTTATTACTAATTTTTTTTTAAAATAAATTAGCATTAGTTTAATAAAATCTACCATTGTTATTGCTCTCAATCAATCATTTTTGGGGGATGAATTCATTTGGCGTGTTCTTAATTTTTGTGACAATTTTGTTATGGTTATTAATCTATCAATCTGTGGATCAACGATGATGATGATTATTATCATTTGGGTTTTTGCTAATTTATTCAAAAACCAATTTGTTTATTAGCATTTATGTCAATTTGTGGGTCAAATATGATGATTATCATTTGAGTTCATGCTGGGTTTATGCTATTTTATTATCATGTGGGTCAATTTCTGGGTTGAATATGATGAATTTGTTTGCTATTTATGTTGGATTTATGCTAATTTCCAATTCTATTGTACTAGTTACTTTGCTGCCAAACTTATGGGGATATTAGGTTAGCAATTATTCCTTTTCCATGCCAAACCATGTATCCATGGAAAAATTTCCCCCATTGATATCTTCCCCTGTAATCATTTCTCCATTAACATTTCCCCCTTGAAAGTTGCTTGGATTCCAGGCAGGCCCTTCGTGTGAAATGGGGTTGATTGTGGTGGTGGAAGTTTGTACCTTTATTGTGTTTTAGTTTAATTTTATCAGAGAAATTGATGATATGTTATACTCCGTCTGTCCTGGTCATTTGTTTACGTTTTCCATTTTGGGTGTCTCATTCAATTGTTTAGGTTTCTATCTTAGGAATGATTTTGATGATCAATTTGATCATTGACACTCAATTTGGTCCACTTGTCATCAAATAATTGGCCTTCTCCTCTTTCCTTGGTCTTGTTGTATTTTGAATACAAATTGTACAACCAATAAGGCACAAATAATAACGGAAATGTAACGATACAAAAGACGGTTTATCACACCCAATCGAATCACGCTAAACGCGCTTTCCTTAGAGTATTTCGACCCTATAGCCTTTGGGTTGCACGAAATCTCTGTAGGATAAGACGATTTTACTTTGTCTAAGGCAAGAACAAAGAACTTATGAACAATGAGAGTTTTTGTCTTACTTTGTTTTTGTCAAAATAAAAGTGCGATGTCTGTTACTACATAAAATCACACTCCTCTTATGTGTGTATATATATGAAATATATGTGCACATATGTTTTATTAATAAATGGATAAGAACAATGGACTAATACCAAATCCAATGATATACACAAACTGCCAAACATTTGACATATCACGTGGAAATAGAGGACAACCCGTTCGGGGTCCTCAACCCCGTTCGGGGACGTGACTAATTCATAATTTATTAGATTTTCCTTCTTAATTTACGTCAGGTATATATAATATACATTGACCCCGAGTATATGATCCCGATACGGAACATAATATACTACGACAACACTATTAAATAGTGTCCCTTATCCATTACATACATGAACTCGATATACGATTATATGAGCATACACTCCGTATTCCCGACTCACATTATATCCATTACGAGCTCAAACCAATTTGACATAAGAAACCCGAATGCACTTAAATGAACTTGTGATCAAAATCACCAACAGGTCTTTGTGCCAAAATCAAACATAAACAAATGACTGGGACGGAGGGAGTATATTAGAGAAATTGACGATATGTTAAGATATTTTTTTTGCTAAGATGTCAAATTCATAGTGCATTGGAGAATGATTGAAATGTTGTGGTGTTCTAAAGTTCTTTGGGAATGTTGAAATGCGGGTATGTGGCTGTTTGAGAGTGTTTGCATATTGAGCTCATTATATTGTAACAGCATCTTAGGATGTTAAGTGGCCATATCGCTCATATGGTTAATGTTGATTGTCGAACTAGTAACGCAATTACACTTATGTTCCTGAGTTATGGAAAACAATCTGAACAGAATGTGATCCTTCTATGGCTAAATCTCAATTTGTCGAAAGCCTTTCTCAAAACAGGACCTGATTGCCTTCCACGAGACAGGGGGCTAGGGCTAGCGGCCACTGACTTGCCACACGCAGGAACATGTTTTCGTCCGTAAAAAAAGAACAAACTCAGAAATGATTTTTCCAATTTAATCGCGGTTTCAATCCCAGCGGCTATGTACTATGTATCATACATGGGTAAATATCAAGGGTCAATCCTATGATTCCTTTCTGTTGCATATGAGTATATGACTCATATATAGGGAAATTCAAGTGTGAATCATATGATGCTTATCGTATA
Source organism: Silene uniflora (assembly GCA_018983105.1). Taxonomy (NCBI): domain Eukaryota; kingdom Viridiplantae; phylum Streptophyta; class Magnoliopsida; order Caryophyllales; family Caryophyllaceae; genus Silene; species Silene uniflora. Next base: position 8,964 of record JAGPOY010000170.1, on the reverse strand, counting down.
ATATGAATCTTAGTTGTTGAATGTTTTTAGTGCTTGGTAAGAATGTTTACATATTTCTGATCTTTGTAATAGGAGGGGGTTCCTTATGATGTGGTTGTTGTTAGGTTGGATGCTCGCACAAGAAGCCAAAACATCTTACAAAACCCGAGTTGGGTCACTTTAGAGCTCAAGGAGTTCCGCTGAAGAGGAAATTGAGGGAGTTCCCAGTGACTGAAGATGCTCTTCTTCCTCTTGGTACTACAATTAATGTTCGACATTTTCTTCCTGGACAATATGTGGATGTCACTGGAATTACAAAAGGCAAGGGATTTCAGGTGATTTGCCTTGTGGAAACGCTTTTATCCATGCTAAGTTTTGATTCATTTAACTAGTTCATACTCCTATTACATAATTTACCAATCGGCATGGTGTACGCATTTGTTCAAAACCAAATCAGCCAATGGCAACAATAAGAGCAGAGCTAGTTGTTTGAGCAATGAGCTCATGGGTGTTTCAATATTAAGTCAGGCATAAATTGTCAATAACTCAGTATGTTGGGAGTGTCGGGATGAAGTGTCTCTCATAGGAGTAGTATTGTGCCTTCGATTCAAAGTAATGTCATTCTCATTACGTGGTATATTCTTCGAGGTTTAAACATAAGAAAATTATTTACAATCATGTTTCTAGAGAAATGGGTCAACTTTGAAGTCATGCTGACCTATTTGATAGGTGGTTTCAAGCAATTGTTAAATTGTATGATTGGCCGGACTTCTGCATACAATCTTGAAGAATGTGTGAAGGGTGTGCTTTGTGGCTTGTACAGAGACACAAAATTGAGATTCCTGTGTTAACAACCCGTAAGTTGAATGTGTGGTTAGTATCTTACACAATTCTAATATCATCTGACATATTATTGGGTGGAATGGAAAGAATATCAGGATCAAATATTACTTTTTGTTCTTGGACCACCAAACCCTAAGCAAATGAAGTTGAATAATGTAGTTCAGGTACGCATATTGCATGAATGCAGAAAGAAGAGATTCTGCATTTTGATTTTTAAAGCTTCCATGAACTCCATGTGAAACAGAGAAAGTGAGTAAAAGTGTTAAAGAAGACCAAACGAACTGATTCCTGGTCATCTACTGTATATTCTTGCCACATATTTCCTGCAATGCATCAAGACATTTATTTGTCGTGATTGAGCAAGAGGAAAAAGGAACACTAATGAACTCAAATTGATTTTTTAGCATAGGTCACTATTTTAATTTATTTTTAAAATAATGGTGTTCACGCATTAATGTCTCATTATATAAATCTTCTATGTGCTGCTATTAAGTTGATCTGCTCAAATTTTCCCCTCTTTGAAGCTACTGTCACGATGCTCTTTCAATTGATTTACTGGTTTAAATCTTCTATTTTTTGGCTTTCTTGTTATCGGTTGGAGCAATTTGTTGACAAATGCTTTTTTGCACCTTCTGGCTTTTTTTTTGTGGTCTTTATCATGATATAACGTCTGTGTATAACATATAGAATTATAGATTATGATACTCCTTTTTCATAACATTGCGATTGTTCTACGTGGGACTTATGCATCAGTTTCAAAGGAGATGATTGGCCATTTTGTGGGGGAAGGTGACAGTCGTGAGTCGTGACACTAATGACTTTATATGTGCTGCCATTAAGACTCTATACAGCTAACTATGAGGGACTGAAGGTTATGCCAACGATGGGGTCGGTGTAAAAATGTACCCAATGATTTTTTCTAATGTTGCTCTTATTTGACCTCTTTTCTTTCTGATTCCAGGGTGTAATGAAACGGCATAACTATAAAGGGGGGCCTGCATCACATGGTTCATCAAAATTCGGTCGGGGTTGTGGTTCAACAGGCCAGAGGGATGATCCTGGAAAAGTAAGTCCACATGCAAATTTACGTGTTTCTCGCAATTTTTCTGTGTGTTTATATCATTACTTGTATCAGGTTTGTCTCTCGTCTATGGGTGGTGGTGGTGGTAAAACTGTGGTTCTTCCCGCGCTACTCATCTGTCCATTCTAAATTTCTAATAAGAGTAAACTGTAAAGCAGCCATGGGCCAGAAGTCCAGAACACATCATACGAACACATTATACCAATAAGCGAAATTTACCAAAACACTTGGTTAAAGTGTTAAACACGTCCCGGAGGAAACATTGAAATCGGTAACAGTCTTTCTTAAAGACACTGTTTTAGGTACGAGTACGACATCCGAAAACATAACCAAGAGAACTAGTTGACATTTAACAATTTAGGTTAAAGTATAACTCAGACTGAGCTGCTTCTGTTTGATCTTTCTCTTTAGCTTTGGAAATGCTTCTCCGTTCTTGATATTACTAAGAATTGAAATCAAGAAATAACTACCTATAGTATGGGTTGGTCTCATGATTCTCATCACGAGATCGTTTTCGACTAATTGTCAAAAAGAGGTAATGATGCTGGCTGTTTTAGGGTGTCTGCTGTACACAACTGAAGCTGGTTTTCTATTGCTGAAAGTTCTCTAGCAGATCAAATTATACTTCTTAGCTAGTGCTATGTACTATTGTTGATAACTTGGTATTGGTGATAAATGAAGTAATTCTGTTTCATAATACATGTGTGATCCTCCATGCAATTTTTTCTGGCTTGCTTAAATTTGTAATCGCTTATCCAGTAAAACTAGACAACAAAGTGGAACTTGATTTCTGCAAATCAAGTAAGAAAACAATGTCATGTTTTTATTGTTACAAATGGAACATGTGGTCTAGTTCAGAGGAGGATAGTAAGTAAACTTGAATTTTTCTTAAGAATATCGGTATTGGAACATACGCAACTTCCAATTTGTGGAATTATTATAGTTGAATATCGGCTTGTTTTAGCAGCTAGCGTTTTTGGAGAGTTTATTGCTTTGAGGTTCCAAGGCTTTACCTTGTCAGATGTTGTATGCACATTTTTAATCAGAAGCTTTTCTTAATTTGGATTGTTCTTGAAAGATGCTGTTACAGTGAGTTATAAAATCAAAGCTTTCTAGGGTAGTTTGGTGCTTAAAAGCTCTTCATGTACCTTTCACTTAAAGGTCCAAAATTACTAGCTAACAGTTCATTGCGGAAAGCCGAAATTACTAACTTACAGTATCTAGGTTCTTGAAACCTCAGGTAGTCACTTTCTATGATGCCTCAATGTTGTTCAAGTGCCTGTTTCAACATCTGAAGTTCTGAAAACTCTATATCCGTTCGTAGTAAATGAACCTGGTAAATTTATTATGCTTCTTATGATTGCTCACTTTTTTTCCGTGATAGGTTTTCAAGGGCAAAAAGATGCCTGGGCGTATGGGTGGCGCTCAGCGGACAGTTAAAAAGGTTTGGGTCTATAAGATAGACCCTTCGAGAAACTTGATGTGGGTTAAAGGCCAAGTAGGTTCCTCTGCCTTCTCTTTTATACGCTTCTTTCACCCCTCTGCCGTGTTATCTTCCTCTTGATAATTCTTATATATGAGATTAAGCACCACCATCAGCTATGATAACAACATCACCCTTGTGCCTAGAGGGCTCCCACAGATGCTGGGTAAAGAGGGTTGGATGTACGTGGTTTTACTCTTGTGTTAACAACATAGAGGTGGTGTTTGTAAGTGACCTATAATGAAAACAATGTCGAGAAGCATGGCGTGATTAGTGTTTTGCTTTATTACATCACAATTTTTAGGAAGTACAACAAGTATATAACCATAAATATGAGGCATAGGAGAATGTCGAAATTTGTTACTGTCAATTGTCCGCTGAACACGAGGTCTCTTATTGTAGGTCCCTGGTGCTGTCGGAAACTTTGTGTTTGTGAAAGACGCATTTGGCGTGGCACCAGATTTGACAAAGGTTCCTTTCCCGACCTATTTCACACCAGAAGACGAGGATGATGAAGCTTTGTTGCCTCTTATCGCAGATCAAGGGGAAATCGATCCATTCATGGCAGCAGATTAGTTGTAGGTTGAGTTGGTCAATTAGATTTAACATGGTCATACAATCTATCTATACATTATTACATAATACTAAACAAGAACCTCTTAATAATTTCTTTTATACATAATAATAAAACGAGAACCTCTTCATAATTTCTTCTATACATAATACTCCGTAATAAACAAGAACCGCTTAATAATTTCTTTCCCGCCTAACTTCATATAACCGCTTCCCACATAGTCCTCTCCATCGTGTTGTGCCCTTGGGGTGCGCTTTTCATCGTCGAAGATCTGTTATTTTTGCAGAAAAACCTTTATAGGGGTAGATGCGTGGCTTAGTATCCGAGGCCTAATTTTAATGGTTTGAGTTTGTTAGGGTCGTCATCTTTTAGTTTTAGATGGAAGTGTACCGTTTTTAAGTGGCAGTTACTCGACACATAGAAGTAAAAAAAAAAAAAAAAAATAGAAGTATAATGGATAATGAATAATATTCTATGGAAAAATTGTTTGAACTTCCGAATGATGTATTCCAACATTTGGATTCTAATTAATACAGAGTACAATGATTTGAGTTTTAAATTAGATTATGAAATGTGTCAAAAATTAATACGAAGTAGAAGATGACCATCATCGTGGGTTAACCCTATGTGACTTTCTCCATAAATATATTTATCGATACCATTAATTTGAGCTATCAAATGATTCTAATTTAGAGATTTCGCAAATAAATGTGTGCTATGCAAGTATATTGCATCAATCATCTACTCTATATCATCATTTCTTAAAAGAGAATAAGATACTCTCTACAACTTTTGTTGAGAATGTCCACAAATTTACACTGATACAATGGACAATGTGTGGTTGAAAAGATTATTACAACCTTGCAAGTCTTGAACTTGTGACCTCCAATTAAGAAATCAATACATTAACCATCTTATCTTCCAGAACCAACTTACCTATCAGAGCGTGAATACTAACATACAGAGTTATAAAACCCAATTTAATGATGTCCCGTGATCAAGTAAATTTTTGCGTCTATATATCAGAACAAAAACAATTTTTTTTTTTTTTTTTTTTTTTTGGCAGCTGTAAATAAAGGTACCTAGACACGCTGGTCCATGACATTCTTGGCAAGGTCATGGGCCACCCTATTACATCGCCTAGGAATAAAACTAAAAGCTAAACAATGAAAACTGGAGAAACTTAGTCGGATATCATTCAGGAGCCCTTTGATGAGATGATGCTCCATCTCTACTCCTGTCAGTTGTAACAGCAGCTGAAGACAATCCGTTTGAACCTCCAGATGAAGAACTCCTTGCTCCCTTGCCCAATCTAACACCCCCCGTATCCCAAGTGATTCTGCTTGAAACGCTGACTCCGCTTTAGTCTTCCTTGCCATTTGAAACAGAACTCTACCCCCGGGATCGTAAGCGACCCAGCCAATTACCGCTATTGACTTGGATTTCCATCCCGCATCCACGCTAACTCGAATCATATTACACGTCCCCCTGCTCCCAATAGCGTAGAACGGTTTCCCGTCCCGGACCAACCCACCATTACCAAAAATCTTGTGTTCAATCGATAGAGGCGATGCTGCTTTGATCACTACACTTACCTCAGCGTTCCATAGTGAGAAGAAATGATTTGGGTGAAAACGGTCGCCTCTAAGGACCACATTATTTCGCACTCGCCATATGCACCATAGTGTGGCCATGAACTTCAAAATCCTGTGCTCACCCTCTGCACCCTGACCAAGGTAGTTTATCCAATCAATAATCCAGTTGCTAAGATTTGTATGACTCCCTCCTTCCACCCTGATACCTAGATCGGAACAGGTCCATACTTTCTTAGTTAAAGGGCAGTCTCTAAAGAGGTGTTCCTTACTTTCAATAACCATATCATCCCTAGAGCATAAATGACAAGCTGGATCGATCTGAATATTTCTCTTAAGAAACCCCTGTCCCAATGGAAGACAATCCGAAATAATACGCCATAAGAAAACCTTCCATTGTCGTGGTCCAGGAAGTTGCCATAATTTCCTTTTGCAAAAAGATACCCCTCTTAGACTTAAACGTGAGTGATCCTTATTGTTTCAATGATCCTCGAAGTACTTATCAAAAGCAACTCCATAGCCACTTTTTACAGTATAAAGCCCACTTGAGTTTTGTCTATTATTATCTATGTGATAATTTTAATCTACTTATATTTGGATAATTTTATGAAAATATATTTTTTAAAAATAATAAGAAATCAAATCAAATTTTATTAGGATAATTTTATTAAATTTGTTTCGAAATCTACTCTTGTTAGGAAACTTAATTAAAATTTGTTTTATTTATTAAATCTGTTTCGAAATCTACTCTTTGTTAGGATAATTTTATTAAAATTTGATTTAATTATTAAAACTTATAGTCAATCATATCGCTTGAAATGTTAAACATAATTTAAGAAGAAGATATAGTTATAAATAAAAAGAAAAGGTAAAATCAAAAGAGTAAATTAACTAAATAAAAAACAAATGGAGAAAAACATATGGAAAATAAATTAAAATTAAACAATAGAGGATGATGAACAAATAACAAAATAGATTCTTCTTTCTAATCTTCAAATGTTGGGGCGGATAACCTGAAAAATAATAAAAAAAAAAAAAAAATAGATTCCAGTGACAAAATTAACAAATCTGATGAGAATGGAGTTTTAGTTCTCATATATATGATATTGGATGAGCAATTAAATGATAACATTGATATGAGAAAAGATAAAAGGGCACGTAACTCCTAAAGTAATTAGTATGAAATTAAGTAAATAATTTAATTTAGTTACTTAATTATTACTAATGTTAATTAAGTTGAGAATAAATGAGAATTTTTTTAGAGATTTATTGAGTAATACCTTTCATATTTCCAATTACTTGAAATTTACGATAATGTTATGCAATATGTTGTGCATTTGTGAGTCTTTTTCTCATCGACATATGACATATGAAAGTTGCTCAGGCTAACCTTTTACTAGTATTTTATAGATATTATAATAATATGAATAATTAATATATTAAGTAGTACTTTGTTTTCATTTTTATTTTTTTGCCAAATGAAATGTAAAATTTTTTATATAAAAATTGGAAATATCACTTGAATATAATTTAGGAAATATATATTATGGTAATTAAAATATTTTCCACTTTATTTTGTTACATCAAAAATATTAATTATGATACTTTCCTTAATTGATTTTTGATGAATAAATCTAATTGTGTTGTAGTTTTATTAATTTTTTAATCCAACAGCCAATAGAATTGCCTGAAAAAACTATCTTTTATATATATATATATACTAGATTTCATGTCCGTGCGTTGCACGGGATATATAAATTGACTCACCTCTAATTGCTATGGATTTTTTTGGGCGAACATTCAACTCATTAGCTGTTTTTATAGTCCCCGTCTCAATCATTTGATACTGTTAAAAAAAATTCAATAGATGTTTTGATAGTCCCCCGTCTCAATCATTTGACACTGTTAAAAAAATTTCAATTGATGTTTTGATAGTCTCCGTCTCAATCATTTAATACTGTTAAAAATAATTCAATTGATGTTTTGATAGTCCCCTGTCAATCATTTGATACTGTTAGATCAATTATAATTATGCCTTGTGTTGGATTCATGCACTATGAATTTTTTTGGACGAACATTCAACTCATTCGATGTTTTGATACTCCCCCTTTCAATCATTTAATAATGTTTAAAAAATTCAATTGATATTGTTAAAAAAAAAAAAACCAATTGATACTCCACGTCTCAATCATTTGATACTGTCAAAAAAGATTCAATTGATGTTTTGATAGTCACCGTCTCAATCATTTGATATGTTAAAAAAATGCAATTGATGTTTTGATAGTCCCCACCTTATGGTTATCTTTCAATGTGGGACAGTTTTTCTATTTATATTTAGTATACATTTTTTGAGTTTATATGTACTTTTTTTTAATGTTTATATTTCGATGTGGGACAATTCTGTGTGACAAATAACATAATTTCTTTGTTCCAAGAATTACTCTTATTTATAATCATAGGATCACCCCACCTTATGGTTATCTTTCAATGTGGGACAGTATAAAATATATTGTACACCATTTTTTGAGCTTATATGTAGTTTTTTTAATGTTTATTTTCCGATGTGGGACAATTCTGTTATTTGTAAAACTACATTATTTTTTTAATGTGGGCAAATAACATAATTCCTTTGTTCCAAGAATTACTCTTATTTATAATCCACCTTATGATTATCTTTCAATGTGGGTCAATTTTCCTATTTATATTTAGTATACTCACCACACCTATGTTATTTTTCAATGCGGGACAAATAACATATATTGTACACCATTTTTTGAGCTTATATGTAGTTTTTTTTTAATGTTTATATTTCGATGTGGGACAATTCTGTTATTTGTACCGATGTACGTAGTATGTTCACAACAACTACATTATTTTTTCAATGTGAGACAAATAACATAATTCCTTTGTTCCAAAAATTACTCCTATTTATAATCATATGATCACCCCACCTTGTGGTTATCTTTCAATGTGGACAATTTTCCTATTTATATTTAGTATACTCACCACACCTATGTTATTTTTCAATGTGGGACAAATAAAATATATTGTACACCATTTTATGAGCTTATATATAGTTTTTTTAATGTTTATTTTTTCGATGTGGGACAATTCTGTTATTTGTACGTAGTATGTTCACAAAAACTACATTATTTTTTCAATGTAGGACAAATAACATAATTCATTTGTTCCAAGAATTACTCTTATTTATAATCCACCTTATGGTTATCTTTCAATGTGGGACAATTTTCCTATTTATATTTAGTATACTCACCACACCTATGTTATTTTTCAATGTGGGACTTTTTTTTTTCAATGTGTGACAAATAACATAATTCTTTGTTCCAAGAATTACTCTTATTTATAATCCACCTTATGGTTATCTTTCAATGTGGGACAGTTTTCCTATTTA
>JAGPOY010000169.1:0-29005 GCA_018983105.1 Silene uniflora | reverse complement strand
AAGGTAACAGTTGCTTTTTGGCACTATTCATGGTCGTATGGAATCTTTGATATTATTCTAAATCTATAAGACAGAATATAGTCATGTGAGATCTTATTTGATTTATCGTCATGAATGCTATAAGAATATTAAATTTTTATAATTTTTAATAATGTATAACTAAAGATATTCACGTTGCAAAACGTGTCTCGACAAGTGTGATAAAGCAAGTGTTACCTTTGGTCTGGATGGGAGGGAGTAAACAACAAACATACCTTCAAAAAAAAAAAAAAAATAAACAACAAACATCAAATAAACTCCCAAAAATCCCATCTTTCTCTCCCAAATCCTTGTTACACACTTTAATCACTCCCTTAATCACACAAATCCACCATGAAAACCCTCTTCCTCCTCCTCCTCCTCACTACCGCTGTCTCCGCCACATCCTCCACCGCATACCCGGCCCCATACGGCGGAGAATCATGCACACTCGCCGGCGCCGAGGTGGGCACTGTCAATATGGTTTCGGAGCGTAGGGAGACACATGGTAATGGTAGAATAATAGACATTACTCATAGAATAACACCCAGAATGCCGAATTTCGGGTCGAATGCGGGTTTGGGTCAGTTTATATGGTTAGTCAAAAGTAAGAGGAATGGTTCAATTGCTAATAATTCTGAAATGAAGATTCCTACTCATACTGGGACCCACGTTGATTCCCCTGCTCATTTTTTTGATGAGTATCTTGATTCTGGTTTTGATGTTGATACCCTTGATCTTGATGTTCTTAATGGTAATTCTAACTTTAATGTTTCGGGTTTTTTATTCTGTTTCAGTTAATTGTTTAATGTTTCGGTTTATTGCGTGTTTTAATTAAAGGTAAATAAATGATTGGGACCAAGAGTATACTATTTTGCAGTTTTTATGTGTAGTTGCGGAGCCAGGATTTGGAACGGGGGTGAATTAGTGATCCAGTAGGATGAGTTAGAAATAAAAGTTGAAGCTTTTGACTAAAAAGTTCATATGTTGTTTGACTCTTTTAAGCTTAAGGCGGATAGTCTTAAATGAGAAAATGCCTTTTTTCTATGTGTGTGGTTTTGTTAAATTGGGTTTAGTTTGCTACACTTTATTCAACTACTTGGTAGTTTAGAAGGAATATGTACGCTTTGAGAGTACATGATTATGTGTAGTGACGGAACTAGGATTTGGACTTGGGGATAAACCATAGATTGAAAATTAAAGACTATAGTATAGAGGGCCGAATAATTAATCCTTTTAGAGCGATTTGAAATAGAAGTCGAGGCTTTTTACTAAAAAGTTCATATTTTTCATTGCTTAGCGGGATGGCAGGACGCGTTTATTGGTCTAAGTGTCGATCTTAAGTCATCTAGTGATAACACTTTCTAAGTAATCAAAGGATTGTATTTGAATATGACTTGTTATGTGTATTGAACCTGAAGCATTGGTTATTATTATCATTGAGTTTTTATGGGTGAGTGGTGAAGGTTCATCCTTGGAATTTCATGTCCACTGACCACAAATTAATGTCAGATTAAGACTTCGTTGTTCATCTATTTTTGGAGGTGTCTAACTCCGAGCACAAGGAAGAACAATTTTGTTTAGGGTGGCCTTTTAGTTTTTAGGGGTTGTAGATTTGTAGTGACTCTATACAATCAATAGATCAAATCGTATGCCTTGGAAAGTTGGAAGCATGTTCTTCTAGCTTTCGCGAGCCAATAAAGTTGTTCTTAGCTTACCTTTTCGATGTGGGTGAAAAGTCAGTGACTTCTACTTTCGCCAATATTCGGAAGGATGAAATAGGCCGGTCTTCTTTTAATTGATCAATCTATTTTTTTTAATAAGAAAAACCGTATAACTGAACAACTCTCGATACTCCTTTCAAAGAGAGTTGTGTAAAATTACCTTTTGTGTATGGATTCTTTAAAAAGTAGTATGGTTGTTTTGCCAATGAGTAATGATATTTGAACTAATTGCCTTGTATTTTGTTTCCTATTGACAGGTCCTGCTCTATTGGTTGATGTACCCAGGAATAGCAACATTACTGGTACACTTCGTTTTCATGTCTTCTCCCTACATACTTTTAGAATTCAGAATTGTGGTCTTTAGTATTTCTCTAAAACTAGGTTCGTTTCGCTGGCATGATAAGTCATGTTAGTATTATCACACAACAACTTTTCTTCATGGTATATTCTCTTTGTAGTTTCTACACTAGTAGGCACGACTCGTACGAGTTAAGTAATCTTTCAAACTTGGTACTTGGTAGTATTAGTAGCTCTCTGGAGCATTGAGTATGTGCATCTTAAACGGAAAACTAAGCGACTTAATGTTCACGAGTATGGCTGTAGGTATTTGATAAGTGCACACTGGATAACTGTCCAAAATATACCTCTATTCTAAGATGCATGCATTCCTGAGCTGTGTGAGCTAGTCTTAGAAGCATCTGCTCGGCTTTTCCTTGATAATTTATAAATGATGTATATTAGATATAACTATAAATAGAGAGCAAAACTTTTGTGCGGTTTTACATAAATTGCAGTAATAGATCTTCATTAGCGTTTCTATACTATGGATTTCATCGTGGAACATTAGACCTATATATGGGAGTTACTACGGAGTACAATATTTACCTAGTTGAATATGTATAAAAAAAACACACGAGACCATAAGTTATAAGTTAGTTGTGACTTAATGGGTGCCAATGGATTGATAAACTAATTAATTGTACTGTAATTTCTTTTTGTAGAGGCGGTGATGAAGTCCCTGCACATTCCAAAAGGAGTAAGTCGTGTGCTTTTCAGAACTCTGAACACAGACAGGTATATTTACACCATCCAGCTACTGTTTGTGCATGTCATCTTTATTAGCTTAAGACCTTCACCAATTACCTCTGCTTATTGCGTCAAGTTTTATTATTTTCTTACATTTCATCCTGAATAATAATGTTAAGAACCTAAAATTAGCCGAGTATAATGTTGAAGCTGTGAGTTGATTGACTATCGATTGAATGGAATTTCAATTGATTGTAATATTTATTAATGGGAGTGTTGCCAGTTGAGAGGATGAAAACCTTGAGTCCTTGACCATACTCCCTTTTATCTGGTTTCATGTATTATTGGTATATACAGTATATCGTTAACTTTAAAAACAATTTTTTTTTTCATATCAGGAAGCTTATGTTTCAAAAGGAGTTTGATTCAAGCTATGTGGCTTTCGAGAAAGATGGGGCACAATGGCTGATTGATAACACTGACATCAAGCTTGTTGGTAAGATTTTAGTCTTATAGATCATCCCACAATGTTGGCGTATTGATCGAGGGTTTTTCCAGTCAGTGTGTCCTCTTTACGTACTTTTGACTTTATCTGACCTGAACAAAATCATTACATCTGCAGGTGTCGACTATCTGTCTGCAGCGTCATTTGATCATTTGGAATCTTCTCATCTCGTGTTCCTGGAAAGCAAGGTAACATCTTTAATCAACCTGATTTTACTTCCATTGAGAAATTGATTTCGAATTTTCGATCATTGTGTTACTCTCTAGTCTGTAATATCATCAACAATGAACGATCTTCGTGTTGCAGGAAATTATACTGGTTGAGGGACTAAAGCTAGATGACGTCCCAGCTGGAATGTACAATGTCCACTGTTTACCCCTGAGGCTCGTTGGTGCTGAGGGATCGCCCATAAGATGCATTCTCATCAAATGAAGCTGCTAGTTGTTTACACGACTTCAGAATGCTACTCTTAGTACTTATTAGTCGGTAGCAACATGAAAACTAGAAACTAATCCTTATTTCAGGGTACAATTGACCCTGTTATGTTCAGTTATGACTGTTGTTTTAGCTAGGTAAGAGAGACGGAAAAAATAACCAGAAAACTACTACATATGTATAAATGATTAGTATAAATCTCTCCGGTTTTATTCAGTTTAGTGTTTTTTATCATATGATGACCTCTTTCCTTATTAAGCAGTTGAGGTTTTATTTCACAATAAACATGATTCCTCTAAAATTTTATTTTTACAATTAATTTTTCTTCTGAATGTGAAGTAATACAAATGTTCTGAAGGTTGAAAGTGATACTAGATGCAAGTCGGGGGGAAAAAACCAAACTGCGGAGGAGTCAGTCTACTCATTACCTTGTCTTTTGTTATCCGAAGTAGACTGTTTCAACTGTGAGTGTTAGAAGGGCAGGATGATTTGGTACAGTAATGAAAGTTGCATCCTTTTTGTGATTTTATTCAGTAAAATCTGCCATGAATTTGAGAATTTGACATTCAATACCTCACAAGGTTTCTGAGCCTCTCTAATGGGGAAATGGAGGTTCGTTGCATGAATCAAAGGCGTGCTATGACCAAGGCAATAATCACCATTATGGCAAGATCAGACATTGATGGCTTGATACGATTCAGGGTCGGTTGATGGGCGATTAGTTGGTTTGTGTCGACAAGACGACAACCTCAACTCTAAAATTTTATGGTCATCTCAAATTGTCACAAATTGCCGAATTTGAAGGGAATAATCCATATGCTTGGGAAGGCTCATGAGGGACAATTTTGTATGTTCAAATGGTATATACGGGACACACTAGAGATCATACTTTATTATCGGACATTAAATATCGACAAGTCATGCAAAAACCGGGGCTTCCAAATTAGAGATGCTCCGTATTTGTGACCGAACTTGTAACATTGGCAAGACTGATCTTTTATCTATGTTAGTCTTGAGAATTATGTGTTACTCCGACTCTCCAACACGGTATCGGAGTGTCGGTTATGACTTATGACTATTTTGCGTGAAATTTTCAATTTGTAATCTTAAGTATAGTGTGGAAGTGTCGTGTCGGACACACGACACGATAGTTAAGTGAAATGTCAGAGTAACATAACTGGGAATCAATGGGAGTCGATGACACAAATCTATATTTTGATATTCATAAATTCTTACTTAAGACGAATATATCCGTAGTATAATCACAACAGTCAACACTCACCCGTCATTTAGTTATACAAGTAACTATTTGATCTATTAGTAATTCACAAAACTTTTCACCAATATGAGTACGTGATTAACCCTAAACGGGTGAGTAGATTGAGTACCCACATGGCCACATTCATCCAACCAAAATCAATCCCACCACTCAAAAATAGTCGAAATGAACCGAACCGAATCGAAATATCGACGACAATAAAACTTTCGAAAATAAAGTGAACTAAACCGTACCGAAACATCAACAAAACATGAGTGAAATAAAATAATTGACCCACCTCCAACCAAAACACAACACTCTCCAGTCTCTGAGGGTTTTACATTTCCCCAATTACTCAACCCCAACCTCCGCAAAACCCTAATTTCAATTTCCAACCACCATGGACGGCGGCTTAACAACCTACCAACGCTTCCCGCGCATCAAAATCCGCGAAATGCGTTCCGACTTCATGAAATTCGAGCTCCGCGACACCGACGCGTCAGTCGCGAACGCTCTACGACGCGTAATGATCTCCGAAGTTCCGACAATCGCCATTGATTTAGTCGAAATCGAGGTTAATTCATCCGTACTAAACGACGAGTTTATAGCTCATAGGTTAGGGTTAATTCCGTTAACTAGCGAACGAGCTATGGCGATGAGATTCTCGCGTGATTGTGACGCGTGTGATGGTGATGGACAGTGCGAGTTTTGTTCAGTGGAGTTTTATCTTAGGGCTAAATGTGTTCAAGATCAAACCCTAGATGTTACTAGTAAAGATTTGATTACTTCTGATCATACTGTTACTCCTGTCGATTTCGCCGATTTTCCTTCTTCTGATGGTGCTTCTGATAACAAGTGAGCTACTTTTGTGCTTTTTATGCAGGAAATTAGGTTTCTTTTTTGTCGATGTCTTGCTTATGACCGTCTTAAGTTTGCTGTATACGAGTAGTTGTTATTGTAGCTGGCATTTAGTTTGATGGAGCTTCTGATAACAAGTAGTTTGATTCTTCTTGTCTTTTACAGCTGATTTGATGTTTTTGACGTGTTTGATTTAGGAAAGTATGTTTCTTTTTCCGATTTTTCTTGTTTATGACCGTTTTAAGCTGGCAGTATACTAGTAGTTGTTATTATAGCTGGCGTTGTATGGAGGACGCAACATGGAGAGAGACTGTTTTGAGCTTAAGACGGTCTCAAGTCATATTGTGATGGTATAATTTGAGTTCTTAGACTTCTCAATTAGGAAGGTTGTTGATAATTTCAATGCATGTTGTATTTTTTAAGCTGATTTGGTATTTTTTATGTGTTTGATTCAGGAAAGTAGGGTTCTTTTGTCGATGTGTTGCTTATGAGTTATGACCGTCTTAAGCTTGTAGAGCACGGAGTAGTTGTTGTTATAGCTGGCATTGTATGGAGAACGTAATGTGGAGAGATGCTATCTAAGTTAGGAGTTTAGGACGGTCTCATATGGGATTTTGTGATGATATAATATGAGTTCTCAGTTGGAGTTAGGACTCTTGATAACTTTGATGCATTGTGTACCTTTTTAAGTGTAATGCATGATAGAATACTAATACTCACTTAGGACTGATGAGAACTTTGCTGCATTATGTGCCTTAAGTGAATACGAATACCCACTTAGGACCGTTGGCCGTTGCATGGGTCTTAGTTGTGTAATAGAGTAAATTATCCCATTTTTCCTGAGGTTTATCATTTAGTCTTTGTGGAGATGCATCTGTTTCGCAGCAATGTCACATTCAATGTTGTTAAGTGAGAGTGTGAGACCAAACAGATGATTGAAGCACTCTTGGTGATGTCGAGAGGGGACTTTGAATCTGTTCTATGTTTCAGATCTTAAATTAACTAACTTGTCATCGATACTAGTGCTGATAAGAGGCATAATCACGGGATTTCTATTGAACTGATTTGATTTTGAAGTACTGTAGTGTGAGAACACTAGCTTTTTCAAATTTGTGATTTTTGTGGAAGTAATGATGTGATTTTGAAGTACTGTAGTGTGAGAACACTAGCTTTTTCAAATTTGTGATTTTTGTGGAAGTAATGATGTCAGTGTGGTATCCTCAATGCTTCTGTAGTATGTATATATATTATAGTCACAATTTTGGGGGCTCTTCATTTATCTGCTTCTCCTCACCTGCTTATATTTCTAGATCTTTGATTACAAGTATTATTTAAAGCACCTATTGTTCAAGCATCCACGCGTGTCAGGAGGTTTTGGAGAAACTTTGGTCTTATTCATGGTGATAAGTGATAGTGCCAACACACTAGTTGAGTGGTTAGTGATTATGTGAGTTAGGTTTATTCCTGTAGCGACTATTGATGCATGTTATGGAGGGCATAAGTTATGGTTGACTCAAATGCAGAAACTTAATGGATAACATTTTCTGTAAATCATAATGTGGGCATTGAAATAGAATTGTAGTCTGACGAAAATACAAAATGGTGGATCAGAATATAATAGATACCCCATAAGTGTAATTGAAATGATAATGGGACAGATAGAGTTGACTGTTCTGTGTTTTGTTTTGTTTTGTTTTGGGATGTGATGCCTTTGCAGCTGAGGTTTGTTATGTCTCCAGTGATGAGTTAGTGACTGATTTTGTTTCACCAACTTCTTTTTAAAGTGATTTATTTGAGGGTTTTACAAGCTTAGAGACTTCTAGGTTGGACTTTGGAGAGAGAATTCCCTTGAGATTGTTTTGGTGGCTTTGTATCTGCGTTCCTGGTTTCACTATGGAAAGGCGATGATGGTGTTTCAGTTTCTTCTCATAAACTTGGTTTCACTATGGAATTACCGTATTTAGTTAAATTGAAGTTTGAGCATCTTTAGTAAATGTATGCTAGAATATGAATCCTCACTTAGAGCTGTTGTTGACAACTTTGATGGATTGCGTACCTTTTAAGACAACGAAGTTAGAATATGGATTCTCACTTAGAGCTGTTGCATGGGTCTTAATTGTGAAATTACAATATGCGTCTGTTGTATTTTAATGACACGTAAAATGGTGTCAAGTAGGAACAATGGATGATCGAGACGTTATTGGTAATGCAGAAGGGGGAGGGTGAGTTAGAAATTTTTTGAAGGTTTGGGATCTTAAAGTAACTAACTTGCCATTGATAAGATACTGCTGGCAGTAAGAGACATAATTACGGTGATTTATATTGGATTGATTTGATTTTAAGTACTTTAGTGAGAAACCTTGGCCTTTTCGGGTTTGTGATGTTTTGTGGTAATATTGTTGTTACTGTGGGTTTCTCAATGCTTCTGTATTATGTGTGCATGTGACAGCCAAAATTTTGGGGACTTCTTCATTGATCAGCTTCTCTTTTGATTCTGTAGATATCCCTAGGTCTGTGATTATAACTATTATTTGAGTAAAGTTTAAAGCACTTACGGTTTCAAGCCGACACGCATGTCAGGACTTTTAGAGTTTGGAGAAACCCTGGTCTTACTCACAGTGATAAGTGTTAGTGCTATTCCATTTGACGAGTAGTCAGTCATTCAGTTAGTTAGGTTTATTCTGGGTAGTGACTGTTGATGTCTGCAATGGGCGGCATATGTTAGGTTTGACTCATGCGGAAAACTAACGCTAACATTTTATGTTGTTTATAATGTGGGCATTTTGTAACTATTTTAAACTGACCTTAAATACAAAAGAGGGACATTAGAGTAGAAAAGACACCCTAAATATGAAATTGAAAGGATACTGCTAAGATAGGGTAGATGTCTATGCGCCTGGGATTGGGTATGCTTTCAGTAATGAGGTGGTGACTGATTTTGTTTCACTAACATCTTTGAAAATTGATGTTTTTAAATGTGGATTCTACATGTTTAGAAATTCAGGGTTTGTTTGGATAGAAAAGTTGAGGGAAACGGAAGGGAGGGGAGGGTAGGGCAGGGAATGGAAGGGAAGGGAAGGAGGACACACACATACACACACATTTCCCTCCTATCCTATTTGTTATCCAAACAAGGGATTTTGTTCCCCTCCTCTCCCTTTCCCTCCAAAACCTGTCATCCAAACAATCCCTTATGGCTGGGGAAAAAGAATCTCTTCGGAAAGGTTTTAGTGGCTTTGTATCTGTATTGCTGGGTTGCCTATGGAAAGGTGTTCACTGGTCATGGTGTTTCATTTTTTCGTCTTATATCTGTAAACTGAAGTTTGAGCATCTTCCTCTGGTAAATGAAAGGTTCTTAGGGGTTTGCAATGTTGAATTTTATTTGCTTGCTAATAACTCTGGATCAAACCCTAGATGTTACTAATAAACATTTGAGTACTTCTGATCATACTGTTGCTCCTGTTGATTTCGCCGATTTTTCTTCTTCTGATAACAAGTAGTTTGATTCTTCTTATTCGTCTTTTTAAAGCTGATTTGTGTTTTTGATTTAGGAAATTGTTATTATTTTGCTGATGTTTTGCATATGACCGTCTTAAGCTTGTAAAGTACGGAGTATTTCTTAGCTGGCATTGTATGAAGGATGTAACATGGAGAGAGACTGTCTTGAGCTTAAAACGGTCTCAAATGAGATTTTGTGGTGGTATAGTTTGAGTTTTCAAACTTCTGAGTTAGGAAGGTCGTTGATATTTTTAATGCATTTTGTATTTTCTAAACTGATTTGGTATTTTTTATGTGTGTGATTTGGGAAATTACGTTTCTTTTGTCGATTGCTTATGACGGTCTTAAGCTGTAAAATACAGAGTAGTTGTTATTGTAGTGACATTGTATGAAGAGGCTGTCTAAGGTTAAGACGGTGTCAAATAAGATTTTGTGATGATATAGAATAGTTAATAAGAATTCTCATTTTGGAGTTGGGACAGCTGTTGATAACTTTGATGCACGGTGTATCTTTCAAAGGGCAATGTATAATAGGATATGAATTCTCACCTAGGACCGTTGTTGAGGACTTTGATGCATTGTGTGCCTTTTAGGTAAAATGCATAATAGAATTATAGAATACTTATACTCATTCAGGACCGTTGCATGGGTCTTAATTGTAAAATGGAGTAAATAATCCCATTTTTTCCGAGGATTATCATTTAGTCTCTGAGGATGCATCTGTTTCACAATAATGTCACATACAATGTTGTTAAGTGAGACCAATAGATGATTGAAGCATTTTTGGTGACGTGGAGAGAGTTGGAATATATTTTTGGGGTTTGGGATCTTAGATTAACTAACTTGTCATTGATACTACTGCTGATAAGAGGCATAATCACGGGATTTCTATTGGACAGATTTGATTTTGAAGTACTCTAGTGGGAGAACACTAGCTGGTTTGGGTTTGGGATCTTAGATTAACTAACTTGTCATTGATACTACTGCTGATAAGAGGCATAATCACGGGATTTCTATTGGACAGATTTGATTTTGAACTACTCTAGTGGGAGAACACTAGCTGGTTTGGAGTTTGTGATGTTTTGTGGTAGTATGGTGTCAGTCTGGTATTCTCAATCCTTCTGTATTATGTACATATGTTATAATCACATTTTTAGGGGCTCTTCATTTAGTTGCATTGACGCTGCTGATATATCTAGATCTTTGATTACAAGTATTATTGAAGTAAAGGTTAAAGCACCTATGGCTCGAGCTTCCACGCGTGTCAGGAGATTTTGGAGAAACTTTGATGTTATTTATGGAGCTAAGTGATAGTGCCAACGCATTAGTTGGGTGGTCAATGATTATGTGAGTTAGGTTTATTCCTGTAGTGACTATTGATGTCTGTTATGGGTGGCATAACTTAGGGTTGGCTGAAATGCAGACACTTAATGGATAACAATTATTATGTGGGCAATAAAACAGTATTGTAGTCTGACAAAAATACAAAATGGTGGATCAGAATATGAAAGACGTCCCACAAGTGTAATTGAAATGATAATGGGACAGATAGAGTTGACTGCTCTGTGTTTTGTTTTGGGATGTGATGTCTTTGCAGCTGAGGTTAGTTATGTCTCCAGTGATGAGTTAGCGACTGATTTTGTTTCACCAACTTCTTTTTAAAGTGATTTATTTGAGGGTTTTACAAGCTTAGAGATTTCTAGTTCGGGGAGAGAATTCCATTGAGAGTGTTTTGGTGGCTTTGTATCTGCGTTCCTGGTTTCACTATGGAAAGGTGATGATGTGTTTCAGACTTTCAGTTTCTAGTCACAAACCTGGTTTCATTATGGAATTACCGTATTTAGTTAAAACTGAAGTTTGAGCATCTTTAGTAAATGTATGCTAGAATATGAATCATCTCTTAGAGCTGTTGTTGATAACTTTGATGCATTGCGTACCTTTTAAGGCAGCGAAGGTAGAATATGAATTCTCACTTAGTACTGCTGCGTGGGTCTTAATTGTGAAATTACAATATGCGTCTTTTAGTTTAAATAGGCGCGCCTCAGTGAAGTCAGATCGCCACTGTGAGGCTCATGGGATACAAAAGGCACACCCAAGGCGCAACTAGTGAGGCGCACTGATTACAAGTATTATTGTAGTAAAGGTTAAAAAGCACCTATGGTTCGAGCTTCCACGTGTGTCAGGAGATTTTGGAGAAACTTTGGTCTTATTTATGGAGCTAAGTGATAGTGCCAACGCATTAGTTGAGTGGTCAATGATTATGTGAGTTAGGTTTATTCCTGTAGTGACTATTGATTTCTGTTATGGGCAGCTGAGGTTAGTTATGTTTCCAGTGATGAGTAGTGACTGATTTTGTTTCACCTACTTTAAAAGTGGTTTATTTAACTAAGGTTCTTATGAGCTTCGAGATTTAAGATTGGAGAGAGAATTCCTTTGAAAGTGTTTTGGTGGCTTTGTATCTGCGTTCCCGGTTTCACTATGGAAAGGTGATCATGGTGTTTCAGTTTCTAGTCATAAACCTGGTTTCACTATGGAATTGCGGCATTTAGTTAAAATTGAAGTTTGAACATCTTGTTCTAGTAAATGTAAGATAGAATATGGATTTTCAATCAGAATCGTTGTTGATAACTTTGATGCATTGCGAACCATTTATGGCAATGAATGTAAAATAGCATTTCTCACTTAGGATGGTTGCATGGGTCTTAGTTGTGAAATTAAAATGTGCATCTGTTTTACAATAATGGCACGTAAAATGGTGTCAAGTAGGAACAATAGATGATTGAAGCATTATTGCTAATGTGGTAGGGGGAGAGTGAGTTAGAGTATTTTTGAAGGTTTGGGATCTTAAAGTAACTAACTTGCCATTGATAAGATACTGCTGGCAGTAAGAGGCATAATCACGGTGATTTATGTTGGATTGATTTGATTTTTAAGTACTTAGTGGGAAAACTGTAGCCTTTTCGGGTTTGTGATATTTGTGATTGTTGTCACTTTGATTTTCTCAATGCTTCTGTATTATGTCATTTATGTGTGCATGTTATAGTCAAAATTTTGTGGACTTGTTCATTTATCAGCTTCTCTTCTGATCCTGTGGATATCCCTAGATCTTTTATTATATGTATTATTTGAGTAAACTTTATAGCCACTATGGTTCAAGCTAGGGTGGTCAAAGCCGTGCATGGGCCAGACATGGTCCGGCCTCACGTTAAATTTCCGGCCCACGGACAAGCGGCTTGGCTGGTTTGGGACGGGTTAATGGGTTGGGCCTTTGTATTTTTCTTAAAATGCCTTGCCCGTACCCGCTTATTTTGCGGGCGGGATGGGCCAGGTTCAATGGACGGGACGATCCGTGAACATCTCTAGTTCAGGCCTTACTCATGGTGATAAGTGTTAGTGCCATTCCAATTGTTTGTGTAGTCAGTCATTAAGTTAGTTAGGTTTCTTCTTGTAGTGACTGTTGATGTCTATGATGGGCGGCTTATGTTAGGTTTGACTCGTGTGGAAAACTATTGGGTACCTTTTAAGGCAATGAAAGTATAATATGAATTCTCACTTAGGACTGTTGCATGGCTCTTAATTGTAAAATTACTCGAGAGATATGCATCTGTTTTACAATTAAGACGCGTAAAACTGTCTCAAGTAGGAACAATGGATGATTGAAGGCTTGAGGCATTATTGGTGGTACAGAAGGGGGATCGAAAGTTAAGAGTATATGTTAAGGCATGGGATCTTAATGTAACTAACTTGTCATTGATCTTGTATTGCTAGCGATAAGAGGCATGATCATTGTTATTTCCATCGGATTCTTTTACTGCAGATATCTTAGCTTTTTTGGGGTTGTGATGTTTTGTGGTAGTAATTTTATCACTCTGGTATTTTCAATGTTTCTGTATAATTAGCATATGTTAAAATCACAATTTCGGGAGCTTTCTAAGTTTATCTACTTCTCTTTTGATGCTGCTAATAGCCTGATACCTGTAGATCTTTGGTTACGAGTATTGTTTGAGCAAAGTTTAAGCATCTATGGTTCGATCCTCCACATGAAGGGGTTTTAGATTACTCTGGCCTTATTCATGGTGATAAGTGTTAGCGCCATTGCATATACTGAGGTTCAGTCATTAAATGAGTTAGGTTAATTCTGGTAGTGACTGTTGATGTCTATTTTAGGAAACATAAGTTAGGTTTGACTCAAATGCGGAAAATTGATGGGTAATTTTTTTTTTTTTTTTGTAAATTATAACGAGGGAATTGTCGTATTAATGTATTATTGTCATCTGATCCAAAATGCAGAAATGGTGAATTAGAATACAAAAGAGACCTGGAAATGTAATTATAAGGATACAAATAGGACAGATAGAGTAGATATCTATGTGCCTGGGGTTTGTTTTGTTTTCATGGGCGAGTAGTGACTAATTTTCTTTCACCAATTTCTTTAAAAGTAGTTGTTTAATTGAGATTTTTAGAAGTTTAGACTTTAGAGATATACCCTTTGTTTGGATAAGTGAACTTGGAGAAAAAGGAGGGAAGGGATCATGGATTCATGGTGTTTCAGTTTCTAGTCATAAATCTGACGTGGAACTATGGCATTTAGTTAAAATTGAAGCTCGAGTATCTTGTTCTATTAAAAGGATGTTTTTTAGGGGTTTGAATTGTCTGTTTGCTAACAAGTTTTACTAGGAATTATTACTCGGATTAAAAGTTGTGAAGAATTTTGCTTCTGTTTCACTCTGCAGATTTGCAAGATATCAATATATGTGATAGTTAATTTTTCTGTGGCATTATTCTGGTTTGATGTCCTGCAGGGGAATTATAATTGTGAAGTTACGTAAAGGTCAGGAATTGAGGCTGAGAGCAATAGCTAGAAAGGGTATTGGGAAGGATCATGCCAAATGGTCTCCTGCAGCAACTGTCACTTTTATGTACGAACCAGAGATTCATATTAATGAAGATATGATGGAAAGCTTGTCGCTGGAACAGAAAAGAGAGTGGGTTGATAGCAGTCCTACTAAAGTCTTTGACATTGATCCTAATTCTCAACAGGTTGGTACAATCTATTTCAGTAATTCTGTCATAATTCTTTTACTGGACTTCAATGGATTACAGCAGTTGCTTCATAGAAATTCTTCTTGCTGGCATATTTGCCTTCCTCAACATTAATGTATGCCTTGCTCTGTGTCATTTTTTTAGCCAATATATGATGTGGCAATCCAATCTGTGCTGTATGTAATATTTGGGGGAGACAATTTTTGATATAGCTCATAATTATATCCTGTAAATGTGAGGATGATTTTCTTCACTGCATTCTGCAGAGTAATCCCTCTAGAACTAGAAGATGATTATAGAGTTTTGTATGAGGAAACCGGAAATATCTTTTCCGTTACTGCCTTTCAGATGATGGAAGAAGATAACCTTTATTTTAGACCCGATGAATCTTAGGCCGTGCTAAGCTACAGGCATATGCAGCCAGCTCTACTTACATGGTGAGGCACACAAAGTGTTTAAATCTTCCGTGATTTTTTTTTTTTTTTGCTGAGATCTTTAATATGGGATATCATGACCCACCCTAAAAGTTCTAATATTTGTACATTTGGTATTTTAAAATTCTATATGTTGAGGTTTTTGCTTGTTAATATTCATGACCACCACTAGTACTATGTGTTACCAGTTACCTTGACTAATAATTTGGTGCTTGTGAGAAATTTCATTGTGCTAAATTAGTCACACTGCTGTTAGATTTACTTCCATTTTTCAATTACCGTTGCTCTAATAAATTCTGGATTCTAACCTTTGTTCACTTGGACTATATAACAATTTTGGTTTCTTACATAACCATGTCTCAGGTGGTGGTTGTTGACCCCGAGGCCTATACATACGACGATGAGGTGCTAAAGAAAGCTGAAGCCATGGGAAAGGCAGGACTCGTTGAAATTTATCCAAGAGAGGACTCGTTTATATTCACTGTTGAATCTACCGGCGGAGTCAAGGCATCTCAACTGGTACTTAATGCGATTGAAATTTTGAAGCAAAAACTTGACGCAGTTCGCTTGGCTGAAGATGCAGTAGATGCCGATGATTTTGGAGAATTAGGCGCTCATGTGAGATGATGCTGATTCTCAACTGGTAAAACTTGCTTAAAATATCACCTCCATTTAGCAATCCTTTAACATGTTTAATTCCTGCTGGATGTTCTTGTTTGTAAAATGCGATGCTGATTGTAGTTTCATAGAAGTAGCATTCTGTTTAATTTCCCCTAACGATCACTTGGCATAGACCACTGTTTTTTTACTGCATCCTGTATATCTTCCAATGTGCATCTTCTGTTCCGACTAATGCTTAACTTCCATTTTTAGTTTTACCTAACGATCACTTGGCATAAACCACTGTTTTTACTGCATCCTGTAAATCTTCATTCCATGTGCATCTTCTGACTTACGGTTAACTTCTACTTTTTTTTACTGTTAACCAAATCACAAAATCTCATGCCAAGATAAAAAGATGAATGAATGAATGAATGCTGTACTTGTGTGCTTCTGTTAACAAAGTCACGAGATTAACTTTTGTAAAAGCTGAAAGTGGTCCAATTAATTCAAGTTTTAGGTGCCAAACTTCGTCCTTGTTTGACTATGACATCTTGAATAGTTGGGCCTTTTGAAACAAAGACAAGATGGTTATTTGGGGTACATCAAGTTGTTTTGTTCTTCTCAACTCTTAGTTGGGTGGCTTAGCTAACCTCTGTGTATGTACAACCTTTGATGTAAGCAATTCTAAGATGTATGTTGTTTTGGCACTATGACAGTACCGAAACGAAACTAATGTTGTTTCGGGCTCTAGAGGGAAATAGTGATAATTGGTAGTTGGTACGCATATTTGAGTTCTACTTGTATAGTTGTGTCACCATTTTCGGTATTATTAGTTGGGGTGTGGCTGGCTAAGTATAAACTTTGCTCTAGCAATTCTAAGAATTTATGTTGGTTTGCCACTATGACACTATGTCAGTACTGAAAAGAAACTAATTTCGTTTTCGACTCGAGGGGAAAGATTTGACCGATCGTTGGTACTAGATTTGGCAAAATTGACCCGACCTGAAGACGAGGCAATAAATTATTAGGACCAATGCCAATGCTTACATGGATGGACCTAACCTGACACGCAAACTGAGGACCCGTGGCCCTAGTTGGCCCGACTTGAATGCTTATTGCTACAAACTGACCATTATCCATGAAGACTCGGTAATAGTAAACCCAAAAGTGACCTAATCCGGTTGACCCATTTTCCAGGTCTAGGACTCACTTTTGGGTCTGCTGTTACCTGGTATGCATATTTTGGATCCTATTTTTTCTGCATCCTTTACTCCCAAGTCTACAACTATGTGTCAAAGGTGCTTCTTGCCTTGTACTACAACATCGCGTTAAATGTGATTCTCACCTTTACTCTTAACATCGCGTGAAATGTGATTCTCAGCTTCAATTGTTTTTTTTAGAGAAGTGAATGATTTCAAGTTATTTGTAATTTCTTTTCATTCCTTCCTTCTTGAATGATTCTCGGCGAATGTTGTTTCACAGAAGTAAATAATTTCAAATTATTTACAGTTTCTTTCTCATTCCTTCCTGAATGAACTCCCAAAATAATTCTCCAGTACATTTTTGTATAATACCTACTCGATACTCGAATAATTGCAAAACATGCTCACATTACTGCAACAAATAACTCAGATTTCTGACATATTTTATAATTTAGCCAACTCACATTCTTTGGATACATATCTGTATGAACAAAACAGTCATTTTCGACTGACCCCTGAAATAGGGACTTCTGAATGCAAATATTTAATGTAAAATACAAAACCTGAATACTGTATGTCTGTATTAACTGAACTGTTTCAGAATGTATTCGTTGTCTCTCACTGTTCTGCTATTCTTAGGACCACATTTTGTCACTCTGACCATAATTCTTCAACCAGGTTCTCGTTGTTTGGGTATCATTCAGAAATCCATTCATTCAAGCCGCTTCGGAGATTACGAGTGTCATAGGTGCATCCGTCGTTAAAAGAATCGGCTTAATATGTGATCGTCTCATGGCTATTGAGAACGCATCGAATCAGATGTATATACGTACGTATAATGCTACATTGCTTTCGTATATGTTATCATATGTTAACTTATTCCGATACTTAACTTGGCTGTCGTATTGTGTATCTGATAGAACATGACACAACACTTCGACACATAATTTTAGACCAAAAACTCGAAAACTTCGTACAAAATAGCCATATCCGATACCCTGATACCGTGTTGTATCCGTCTATCCGATACTTACAGTCAAGTCAAAGTAACATAGGTCACGTGGCACCGGAGAAACACTAGTTGAATGGATATAATCTAGTACTCCGTATTATGTATGATCCTTTTACCTCATTAATCAATTGGATTAATATTTGATAATGTTGCCATGATCAAGGGATTAATCAGTAACTTAACCTAGTTGACCAAGTAAAGGCAGAGGTAGAGCTCAATGCAATCTCGTAAGTGGTAATGCTCCTAGGGTTACTACCACTAATTCTGTCGGCAATCTTTAAATTGCAATTGCCACATTCCACCCACACTTAAAAGGTTATATATAATTCACACACGAGATGACTTCTGGATGTACATTACCCAAATCGGTTTGAAATTAACATATTTCAACTAGTCTTGCTTCAAATGACAATATAATTCTAAGTTCTAATTAACCGAACCGATCCAAGTACTATCATTTAAAGAAAATAAGACAACATTTTTACTACTTCGTATTATCTAGAGAACTACCCTTATCATATGATACCGTTGTCTTAACCAAGAGTTTTTATTCTTCTCAGGGTCATGTACTCATGTTGTAACACCATAAAATGTTATTTTACCATAACTATGACGAAATATATGTAACCAAACTTCAAAAAAAATTTGATTTTGTTTCGTCTTAGTTCTATCTATTACGGAGTATTCATTTTTATAGATAAATTTAGAATTTTCCTCCAACTTATGCTTTCTTTCCTTTCCTAGTATCCCCCAACTTGACCGAGTACCGTTATAAAAATGTGGACTATCCCTCAATTTCGATTCATTTAAAGGGGGGAAAAACACATCGCTAAATTGATCTGCCACCCACCACAAAACACAATAAAAACATAAAATGCTGCTATCTGTGATATCAACTCTCGATATCATCCTCCTACATCTAAAATTAAATACAGAAACCCGATAACACCCTATCATTGTCGATAAACAATCGCAATAAAGATCCCTATGATCATTCATTATTTATATAGGACAATGATTTTTGGTCACCAAAAAATGTAGATGCAGTTACTGTCCTTGGTGGACTTAGTTGGATTAGGTTAAAAATGAGTGGACTAGGGTCATTTCTCAAGTAAAAAGGCTCAAAAATGAGGGACACACACTTGTTAAGTCAAACCCCAAACACATCAAAATTCAAGTCATGCTCCTTCAAAATCTCCATTGGGCTCCACTTTCTGTTCCCTTTTTCTTCACATGTAAACTATCGCAATTAAGATTGTCTACCATCATTCATTGTTTACAGGACAATGATTTTTTTTTTCTCTCTTTAAATTTGTCTATTTTGTACTGAGTATCATAGTAAAAATTACTACCCCGTTCCGGTCAATAGTTTATATTTGCTTTATTTTTCCTTAATGAGATAAAGCAAATGCAAACTATCCACTAGATAAACGGAGTATCTCACATAGAGGAGTGTTCAAACTCTTGTAAGTGTCGGAGCAACGTGCTATGTCGCCTACTTGCTCTCAACAATTTTTTGACCTGATAGATATCATGACTCAATGTGTTTAATCGAAATGTAGGATGATCATACCAATATTATTATCACAAATTGTTCAATCCTATTTAGTACCCAGTATCTAACAAGATTTAGATATGATCTCAAATCACACAACCATGTATAGAATTATATCCGAAACGAAAATCTATCATACCCGAAGAAAAGAAAACAACTCATCCAAAATGCAACTTCAATCTAACACCACCATCCTTTTCACTCCTAGAATACCACTTGTTCGATTTGACCAAGTAGAGTAAAAATTTTCTTTTTTTTTTGGGCTGCAAAAGTACATTTTAACTCAAATTCTCATTTGTGATGGACACTTTTCGTTACAAAACTCAAGTGGGACTGCAAGTAAGAGAAGGGTTGTAAGACGTTACAAACTTGTAACATTCACAAGCGAGACCTTCTGTATTAACTCATTTGTCTCCTCATCTTTAAAGCATACCTAAAAACTTCATGACTATTTTAGTAGACAATGACAGATTTTAAGCTACACAATTTTGAATTTCTAGCCCCGCCACTTTCTCCATCTACCCATATTTGCATCATTGCATGATATTGATCATATGATATAGACCATATAGTCATATAGTAGGACATTTCTTACCATGTGAATGTATTATGATAGACGAGACAAATATAAGTTCCCAATTTCTTTCAAGAGGAGCAATGAAAGTAAAGCTCAACTCATTAAGTTTCGAACATTTATAAAAATTCGATCATTAGGACATACTACGGTCTAGGAACGTTTTCTCAATGAGGACTTTCGACGACATCCACAAAGACTCTTGAAAGTGAAGGCAATTGCAATGTCATGGATTGCTCATGAACTCTTCCTTTCTTCCTTATCATTGGAGACGACGAAGAAACCGACAATCGGCCACCGGTGTCAATACTAGTAGCTACCCCCCATGAGTCATTGGAGCTATCACTACTAAAGCAATAGGCATCCATCACTCCACTTGGACTACTTGGAGTGGTGTTAGAATTATTGTTCATCATTATCTGCTCATACTTCCTCTTGTAGTTTGGAATCTCGGATTCGATTCTCCTTGATGATGTCTCCACAATTTGGTCGTAGCAATCCTTCACATTCTCCTGTTGCAAAACAGAACAAACAAATTTAGCAATTCTTCACCTAAGAAAAATGATCTCAATGAGTCTCGAACTCTTGACCTATTACACTGTTTTGGTGGGTAGATTAAACGCGTGTACCCTTGTGCACCCCTAGATCCGCCCCCTAACGACAATGTGAATAACCCATTTAAGTTATATCGAAGGGGATTTTACAAAGATTACTCCGACCAAAACTCAATGTCATTTTCATACTAGTGTAGTGCATCAAAACATACCATACCAAAACTCGATGAGTCAATAAGGCCAAATGGCCAATTATACATTGCCGTGATTTTAAGGGAGGGTAGAGCAAAATGGGATCACATTAAATTACAAATTACAAAAAAATCACACATTTCTAAGTCTTGTTAAGTCATTAAAAATAGATTAAATTTAGTATAAAAAGATTGTCATTAAGCAACATAAGTGAAGGGTTGAGAAACCAAAGAGTTGGTCAAGTTGTCAATATGTGAAACTTCTAAAACATGATGGAGTACAGTTCACTGAATCACACTGATCAAACTTGTGAAACCAACAACAAAACAAAACAAACAAAATGATATCGAGGACTATTCTAGGTCTCTAGGATTATTAATGCTGTTATTGCTTGTTTTCTAGTCTAACTTTTTATTGAACTACTCAAATAAACATTCAAAATCATTAATGCCATAATTCTCAAATAAGACAGTTGTAAGCAGTGGCGGAGCTAGGAATTGAACACAACGGAAGGCGAATGGATAATGGTATAACGGAGAACTCAACAGTTTTTCGAAAATTTTAACTAGAACTTTTGTGATTTTCATCAGCTAGTGGGAGCGAATGCCTCTACTAGCCCCCAAACTTCATTACTGGTTCACCGGTTGTACGTCTCATTTATTGTTAACATCAAATGGAAAACGTAAGACTTTCTAAGGTTTTTGTATGTCGTACAACAATCTTAGGTGAGATCAAGTGGTATTGTTAGTATATTATTCTACTACTTCACTACTTGAATGTTTAGGAATTTTACTAGTTAATTTCTATGTTACTCGGACTCTGCTATATTACATCGCATTCCCGTATCAAACTAAACATGATTTTTTCGCCTATATCAAATACTTCTAACCAAGTTCGACCAACATAGATTAATCTAACAAGCACTTGTATTTATAATTGTACTCCGTATGCATAGATACCATCACCTAACAAGGGTATTATTGACCATATTGCCCTTGTGTTACAAAGGCAAAGGGACTAGTTGAGATTTGACTTTGGAGAACTCTAGCAATGTCACATTACATGGATTTATGGTCCTTGTACAGTTGTACTCTTCAGACTGCATTGCATTATATCCATACTTAGCTCTGTATTAACCATTAGTTCACTACTTTTCTTGGACAAAACATTCTTTTGCTTGTAGTAATAAATGTGATTAATGTCAAAATGTCTTATCATATTTATTAAGACGGATTTATTGTGAGCAATAGATACAGATGTGACTCCCTATCGACCATCATTTTTATGGTACGCTCCTATCGACCATCGACTTACACAAACAAAAATAACAATAAATTAATTAAGCACTAACCTTGCTAATATTAAGCACATTAAGAAGCTGAGTTTGGTACTCAAGAGGGTTGCAATGCTCAATCTGATCAATTACATGCATCATTGTTGCTGTTGCCAATACTGATGGTAGATAACTCACAAATCTCCAATCTGCATTTCATTATCACGACATCGACTAATTAATTAATCACTAAAATAACTTTAAATTCACTCTATACAATTACCATATCATATGCTATAAACTTCATTTAATGATTGCAACGATAACTACTCCTATATAATACTCCGTTCTGTTTACAACTTGTCTTGTAGCATAATGCACAAGAATTAACAATTTTTTTTGGAAAAATAGAACTACGAATTATGTTATGTATTATTAACCTTTGGAAATACTAAAAGCACTTTTTACGCCAATCAAAATGGATGGTAATGCTTAATTGTCCTTTGTTATTCCATTTCAAAAATTGTCCTTTGTTAATGCACTTCATTAATTATTTTCTTCCCAAGAGATGATATGCAACTAATTAAAACCATAATTAAAAAGAAAATTTGTTTTTTTCCAAATCGATTTATAATATGAAACAAACGGAGTAATATACAACAGACCCATATAAGACCAACTAGTCAATTAATTAAAACATGTGACAAACCAACTATTTAAATAGAAAAAATTCAAAAGTTGTCTCATTTTTTAAGAGAAAAAACAAAGACTAGAACTAAGAAAAGTCATGATAATAAATTTGATTAAAATGCTCAAAACATTAAATGCATTTGCTTTTTTTCATGCTTACCAGAAAGAAGAGAAAGTAAAACTTCTTCACATTTCCTAAGAAATTCCCAATGAAGATGATTCTTTAATCCTAACCGTCTGATTATATGATCAAGAAATGATATTGATGTTACTGGATGCATCTTCCATTCTAATGTTGATAATACCAATATTTCCATCTTTTGTATGTCTCTTGGTTCAAATATTGGCCTTGCTCCTTCCACCTTCACATATAAGATCATAAATATTGTTAATTTCATGTATTATTACGTTCAAAAAACCCGTCTCATCAAGTCAAGAAAAAAAGGAAAATGAGATCATGCTATCGATATTAAGTTTACCACATGTTCTTTAAATTATGTACATCGATCTTTTATAAGAGCACCCACAACAACAAAAACATCTCAATCTAAAGTTGATATTTTCACAATAATCTCCCCACAATAACAAAATGTTTTTATCATAAAAGGATTTTTTGTGAAACTCATCATATTTGGATGAGTTTCACAAAAACTTGTTTTATGATAAGTTTCTTTTATTGTTGTGAGGAGATGAATATGAAAATATCAACTTTAGAAAGTGGTCTTTTTGTTGTTGTAGGTGCTCACAATGAGAGAATGATTGTCTTTTATTGTCTTAGTGGTCTAATTGACGTGACGTTTTCTTATTGTTGTTGTATAAAGTTTTTGGAGAAAATATCATATTATGATAAAATGAGGTGAATAGGTTGAGGGCCCACAAAAAGCAACAAAAACTTTTTGTTGTTGTGGATGCTCTAATAGATCCTAAACACCTTATTATTACGTTCAAAGCCCGTCTATAATAACTCTAGAAAAAAAGAAAAATTAGATAATATCATCGATAATTAAGCTTTCTTTTCCACATGTTCTTTAAACCATGTGACATTTTCATGGTTGGAAGAGTCAATATAAGATTATACTCATTATTACGTTCAAAATCGGTCTACATTGTAAGTAAGGTTTCTGTTACAGCCGCCAAAAAAAAAAAAAAAAAAGATCTACATTATTTGCTAAATAAAATAGAAAATGAGATAACATCATCCATATTAAACTAATCTTTCCACATCTTCATTAAACTAGCTAAGCAACATTTTTATACTTAGTAGAGTCTATAAGATTATTCTCCAATCTTTTATAATGGATCCTAAAACCGTATCTTTACGTTCAAAACCCGTCTACATTAACTAAAGCAAATAGGAAAATGAGATCACATCATCGATATTAAACTAACCTTTCCACATATTCACTACACTAACCAACATTTTTATACTTGGTAGAGTCTACAAAATTATACTCCAATCTTCTATAATCGATTATTACGTTCAAAACCCGTCTACATCAACTTAAGAAAAAGGGAAAATGAGATAGCACGATCGATTTTAAACTAAACTTTCCACATGTTCACTGTACTAAGCAACATTTTTATACTTAGTAGAGTCTATACAAAATTATACTCCAATCTTTTATAATGGATCATTAAATTCAAAACCCGTCTACATTAACTTAAGAAAAAAAAATGAGATAACATCATCGAAATTAAACTAATATTTCCACATGTTCATCATTTATGAAGCACAACATTCTACAAGGTCCAAAGTCCAAATCAACAATGTACTATCCTATACCACCCGATAACACCCTATCATTTATCGACATAACAAAACCCGAAAAACCCTAAAAAAAGACTTACTTGAAGGTCCAAAAGAAAAGGAACATGAGTTTCTTCAACTTTAGCAGCAAGAGAAAGACAAGTAACAGCAGCAAGTTGAATAGTCCAAGGTTTATCCTCTTGAATAACACAAATATCACTAGAAATACATCTATCAAAATAATTAACACTTAATATTGATGTTAATGCACTAAATCCATAATATAAATTCACTTTTAACATCCATTCTACTGCTTCTTTTCTTCCAGAAATTATGCCATTTTTTTTGTTGCAGAAAAAAACTCCATTATTTTTTTCTTTAATAAATAAAGATTGAAGTTCTTCATCTTCCCAAAACATATCTTGTTCTAATAACATCAATGGCATTAGATTTTCATCATCATTATTTTCTTCTTCATCATTTTCCCATTTTTCTTCTTCGCAATATAATTCATCAAATAAAGATGAATAAATTGCCATTTTTTTTGGTTGGTTTTTAAGAAAGATGTGATTTTTTTATGTTTTCATGGTGAAATAATGTAATGGAGCATTGATGGATTTAACAGGTCTGAAAAAGCTTCCCCATTGATGGTAATTTGAGAGAACAGAGAAAATTGATGTATGAGAAAATATAGAGAGAAGAGATGTTTTTAAGAGGGATTTTTTTAAGTGAGAAGTAAAGGAGACTGAGATCACGCTTGTCTTTTTTTATATAACAGGAGATCTTGGAAGACAGTTGTATATTTGTTTACATTTTGATTATTTTTTTTTACCAATGGTATTCTTTGATTAAAATAGACCCGGTAATGTTGACTCGACTTGAATTTGATATGGGATACGAAAAGTGTGACCTGGATTTGATAAATTGTTGACCTGAAAATGACACGAACAGAGTAACTTAGCTCGTTTGTTAGATCTAGATTAGAATATCCATTTCAAATTCGGAAATAGAATATTAAGTTTCGTAAATACAGGGTACTTGTGTATAGAGTCGCCACGGTTGGGTCAGGTTGGATCCAGTCACAAGTCCGGGTTCGCAAGACAACCTTAACCCGATTATAATGGAGGGCGAGTTGAGATGATCCTAACCTGACCCGTGGATAAGTTATGGCTTATGAGTAATTTGGGACGGGAGGTTAACCCTGATCTAGTCAATTGGGCGCAATTTGGGTATAGTTCTGAATAGGGTTATGTGAGTTGAGGAATTGAGTCGATAGCGTTGGTCCCGAGGTTCACTCGCATGGTTGGGTAGTTAATCAATTCTACTTGTGTAAAACAATTATACCTATATACTCCGTAGCTCTTATCTTATACAGTAATCCTCTACCTATGTTTCCTCTTTCTCAATCATTTATTTACCTGTTTCATATTTGAGTGTCTCAACCATTTGTTTACCTTTTTATATTGGAAATGATTTTTAAAGCAATTTAATCATGCAAATAATAACTTATTGCCAACTTGTAATACAATAATTCTCTTTGATCTTCGTACCACAACTAAAGGTAAACAAATGACGGAATTGAGTAAATTTGTGTGTGTTGTTTTCTTTATCGTTCTTTCTATCTTTTTCGCGTATGTTATAACAATCGACATATCTCATAAACGAGTTATATCCATGTAAACTTTGACCAAATTATATCCATATTACTTTATCATGGGTTTGGTTTGGTTCGGATCAGATAGGATTGGATCAAATCGAACCACTCAAATTTCAAGGGAGTAGTACTAGTATTATAGTATATGTCAATGAATAGGTTAGAGACACTGCTCGAGGTAGACGAGTAAAATAGTGAATGTGTATAAAGTGTGTTGTTGATAGCAGAAGAGCAAGAGAGGAGTTTATATAATGTAATGGTATGTACAAAACAAAATACAAGAATTACACAAGAGGAGTATAGGGGGCTTTGTTGTGTTACCTTAGCCATGATTTTGTCGGGTATATGCGTAAAAAACGTTGTGAAAAGTTAAAGGACACTAACCAATTTATACCCAATTATTTGCTTTCGTTGACCATTTTTTGCATTAGCGGCATACTCTTTCCCTTCTTTTCATCTAGTTACACTATTCAATCCCTCTATATGGCAATTCTATTACTTCACTATGTACTTTCACCGTTCCAATTAATAATACTTCGTATACACTTGCTTTATTTAATTTTCCCTTTATATAATAGGGTAATTGTAAACAATTTACTGGGAGTCTGGGACAGACGGAGTACTTTTGTTTATGATCTCAATTCATGATTTTTTACAAATACTGTATGATTTTGGTTGTAACGAAGGCGTACTATTATGAGGAGGTTCACATGCATCCTCTTTGTTTTGAAATATTTAAAATTTAGTTTCAATAAGGTTCATTAAGTACTTAGTGGTGCAATGGTTAGATACTTGGTTTTTATTGGTGTGGTCATGACGTCATGTGTTCAATTCCTAGGGCGCTTAAGAGCATCCACATTGAAGAGGATGGACCATCCTTTTAGGACTCTCTTTCATCTAATAGGATGTCCTCTTCAATGTGAAACCATTGTTATATATCCTCTTTGAAGGAGGAAGAGGAACACTTCCTCTATTTTTAGAGGATATGCAACATTGGCCTTTGTGCACACTAGTCATCCATTATCTAGCATGTGGCATATATTTTATTTCTTTTTTATTTTTTGGTTATAAAAAATTTGAGAGAGGATGATAAAGAGGATCCTCTTTGATGTAGAAATTTTGTAAGAAGAGTAAAATGAAGAGGAAGGAGATAGTGGAATATGGGTAAAATTGAGGTGTCAAAATTAGAGAAGGAAAGAGCAAAAATAAGAGGACAAAATCATCCTTTTGGATGTGGATGCTCTTACATTTTTGCAATTTTATCTCATTTAGTAATAAATTGTGACTTTTTAGTCCATTTTCATAATTGTATTAGATATAAATTTGATATGTCATTTTGTTGTTTTTTTGGTAGTTTCATTAATTTTTATTTAAAATTTATGTTAAGGAAATCAAGAGCTAAAAGTTGTAGTTTTAATGTCGCGACTGTTAAAATTTTAGTTCTCATCATCGAAATCATTGTTGAGTTTTTGCACCCCCTATGATCAAAATTCAAATCCTAGAACCGCCCCTAACTATTACCCAAGAGTTTTTAGTTGATTAAGGTTGTATGAACAAAACAATGGCAAATAATAAATAAAGTTGATACACAAATTTATGTGGTTCACGACCAAAATTGAGCCAAAAACTAGCTCGTTTGGCTTGGGTGATTGAAGATTAATTAAAAAATTTATAGGCTTTTTCAATATCCAAAGAATGTTGAACTGACTCAGACACATTTGGTAGTAAGGATGATCTATAAGTTTAAATAAACTTAGAATTGGTTTAGATGGAGACACATGATTTCACATCTCTTTAGTTCACCATCATCAATTTGAGTAAAACAAAGTTGAGCCCAAAAAAAGAAACGGATATTTTCCATGGTACCCCTGTTGTTTGTCACTTTGTCCATGGTACCCCTCTTTTTAAGAATGTGTCCATGGTACCCCTGGGGTTCATTATTTGTGTCAATGGTACCCTTATTGTGTTCTTGCCATTAAATTAACACTAACGGTGTTATATTAAGGCCAATAACTTGTTTTGGCGGGAAAATTAGTTTTTCTAACAACTTTATTAAAAATTGAAGTTTGCACGAAATACCTTTGAGGTTTGCAATATACCATTTTCTGGTTGAATGCACCATGTAATTTCTTGATGGCATATTGATGTGCTGTAATATTTTGGAGTTCATTTTGGAAGGATATGCCACCAAAAAATCACAATGCACCACTGGTAAATTTTTGGCTTGTTATGTTGTAAATTTTGGGGTGCATATGCTGTAGTTGAATGCACCATGCAAACTTCAATTTTTAATAAAGTTGTTAGAAAAACTAATTTTCCCGCCAAAACAAGTTATTGGCCTTAATCTAACACCTTTAGTGTTAATCTAATGGCCAGAACACAATAAGGGTACCATTGACACAAATAATGAACCTCAGGGGTACCATTGACACATTCTTAAAAAGAGGGGTACCATGGACAAAGTGACAAACCACAGGGGTACCATGGGAAATATCCGAAAAAGAAATTTATAAACTACTCTTATTCTTTTTTCAATCCGTCTTGCTGAAGACCGTCTTCAGCTGAAGACCTCTCACACCCCCTCCCCCACTTGCCCTCCCCACTTGCTCATTGTGAGAGGTCTCTCCGAAGAGACCGTCTTCAATGAGAATTTGTGTTCTTTTTTTGAGGGAAAAACAAATCTTAATTCTTATTTTTGGTTATATATACGGATTACGGAGTAATTTTATTTAGGGTAACAACTGAACATTTTATTAAAACGTCGAGCTTACGAGTAGGCCTGCCTTTTTTGACGGGCGGGTATGGACCGTCAAACTAAGCCCGTTAAAATAGACACCAGTGACAAATTTGCCCATTGAGCAATTTTTTCAAGTGTAGCTCAGTTTAAGTCCGGCTTAATAAGTTAATCCTGCTAATAACCACCTCTAATCTACCTTCGATTGTTATCATATTTGTAATGTACAATTTGTTTGTCATTCATGACCATATTAACTCTTTAATTATTCATTGATTGATTCCAAAGCATTTTATCGTAGTGGTCTTATACAAAAATATTACTCGTATATGTAAGATGTTACGAAGGTCAATGAAAGAGTTGACTAGAGAAATTTACCGGCATTTGTCCCGACTTACTTGGGATTAAATTAAAAA